>PVLC010006168.1:0-71156 GCA_004027655.1 Graphiurus murinus | reverse complement strand
ATGGGATATGTACACAATGGAATTTTACTCAGCCATAAAGAAGAACAAAATCATGTTATTTGCAGGGAAATGGATGCAACTGGAAAACATTATGTTAAGTGAGATTAGCCAGTCACAAAGAGTAAGGAAGCATATGTTCTCCCTAATATGCGGATGCTAGGGAGAAGATGGGACATAAGAGGGTCTTCAGACGGAAAAGAAGAGACCCTCGATAAACAAAGTTGATTTAACCGAAAGGGATTGACGGGGGGGGGGGGCATGGGGCGGGGACACCCTAATGTACATTAAGTTACTCACTAAATTGAACCTGAGATGGAGGGAGGGCGAGGGAGCGGGGTGGGAATTGGGGGAAGGGGACAAATGAGAAATGTAGGCACATATGTCGTTTTCAATTTGTACCTAACAAAGATGCCTGCTGACAATGTACAAGTAATTATAAAAAATAAAAAATTTAAAAAAAAAGAAAAAGAAAAAGGCTGGGGTAGCTCAAAAAAAAAAAAAAAGATAACTTATTTAGAGAAATACAGGTGAAGTTTTTGAAGCTCCAAATTTCTCAAACACATTGCTTTGAGGAAGAGGGGGGTGGAGAGGAGATAATTAGACTCTCAATACTTCATTCTTGAAATACTTCTGGAATACTAGGAATGAAAAAGTATTGGAACAATAGAAAATACTGAGAGAAAAGGACTACAGAACAAAATTTTATACATAGTCAAACAATAAATGTCAAGGTAGAAAAAAATGGGGGAATGTAAAACATGCAAACTACGAACCTCAAATGCTAAAGAATAGATGAAATATTGTACCAGCTGAAAATTGAAATATAATGTTCTAAAGACAAAAGCAATTGAGAGGAGGAAGCAAATGTAGTTTTATAGGAAACTTGTACTGTAGTATAAGTACTCAAACCTAAATTGACAGAGCTAATCAGTCTGTTCCGGGCTAGGGTGTGGCTCAGTAGGAGAATGTTTACTTAGCATGCATGAGGCCCTGGGTTTCATCCCCAACACACACACACACACAAATTCTTTTGCTTTTGTGGCTCCTACTTACCTCAATCCGACCAACCCCTACCCACTTGTTTATTTTTCATTTCAGTGGATATTCAGGAAGGAGATAAGGTATTTGTCACTCTAACATTTGGAGAATCCATTTTTAAAATACTAATTAGCATAAAAGGTTGATATGAAGAGTTGTTGATCAGAGCTCATTTTGCAAGCAACAGAAACCAGTTATGACAGATTAAAACAAGGAATTTGCTGACAGAATACTGGGTACTCGGGATCCTTGGGAAGGCTGAGAACTCAACTCAGCTGATTGGGTAGAAATTGTGCAAAACTTACTTTGCATTGAAGGTGCTGTATCTTCATTTAGAAGTAAATTCCTTTGTTTTCTTTTTTCAAATGTAGGTTATATATTTGGGGAGGACTCCAGAAGATGCATATAGAATATTAATCTTTGGAGATACACCCTATATTCCTTTCAGGTAAGTATAAATGATGTGATGGATTTATTTAATCAGATCCTTGCCAGGATATATCTTGGTAGTTGTTTGTGAAAAAAGAAAATCTGGTAGATAGGCATTTTGGAGTAAGTACAAATAATACTATAGATCTATGGTTCTTGACAATGACACTGCTGATACTTGTCATGGGGCTGTAGTATGGACTGTAGG
Source organism: Graphiurus murinus (assembly GCA_004027655.1). Taxonomy (NCBI): domain Eukaryota; kingdom Metazoa; phylum Chordata; class Mammalia; order Rodentia; family Gliridae; genus Graphiurus; species Graphiurus murinus. Next base: position 69,481 of record PVLC010006168.1, on the reverse strand, counting down.
ATGTTTAACAACATCCCTGGTCTCTTTTCAATACCATCCCCACCCTCATTCCAAATGTGAAAACCCAAAACATCTCCAGACATTGCTAGATGTCCCCAGAAGTGGTTGGGACAGAGCAGGAAACCAAACCTGCCCTGATGAAAAGAAGCTTTATCATTAGATAAGAATCCTGCCGTTAGGATGCTCAGAGCTACCACCAAGGAATTTGCCTCTTGAGGAATAAGTTTTCCCAATAATTAGCAGTTACTTTTTTTAAATTTTTTGCTGTACTGGGGATTGAACTCGGGCATTCTACCTCCGAGTTATACCCCCAGCCCTATTTTTTTATTCCTTATTTTGAAAAAGGTTCTCACTAAGTTGCGGAGTGCCTCACTAGATAGCTGAGGCTGGCTGTAAACCCAGATCCTCCGGTCTCAGCCTCCCAAATGCTGGGATTACAACCATGCGCCACCACACCCGGCTAGCAGTTACTTTCTGAGGCCAAAACTGACCCCTTTTTTTTCTAGAAACAGTAAAGACAGTGAGCGAGGTTGCTATTCTGTAACCACTACCTGAAAACCCAGTCGTGCAGCTGGGTCATAGAGATAGTAGAAATAATGTCTTTTCATAAATGCATGACACCCTAGCTCAAGCTTAATGTGTGATTGTCTTGAAGGTATTTTGAGGGAAAAAAAATGTGTTTACCTAAATCAGATTAAATTCTAAAAGTTTTTTTTACTTGTTTATCAAAGTGTTTAACTTTGCTATGTAACCTAAATATTTGTCTGGTGCTTAATGATAAAAGATGTGAAAAATAATCCTACTCGGTATGTACTTTATGGATAATTTCTTGCTTTATTGACAGTTGGATTGTTCTTCCATTCACAAATTAGTTGTTTCAGGATTGTTACATATACCTCAGATGCCCAGATTTGAAGGTCTGGACTTGCCTTTAAGAACCTAAGATTATGAATCTGGTGTCATTGTGGGTGGGCTTTGGACTGGGTCTCCCTAACTATAGGCAGATTCTTCTCAAATAACTCTAGGAACATTCCTTGGGCTTACTCCATAAAAGAGAATTTTGTTGGTATAATCTGCACAATTCAGTGATACATTTTAGCTTAAAACTATGTAAACCGGGCGTGGTGGCACACGCTTATAATCCCAGCATTTGGGAGGCTGAGACCGGAGGATCCGGATTCACAGCCAGTCTCAGCTACTTAGTGAGCTCTCTGCAACTTAGTGAGATCATGTTTCAAAAAAAATGAAAAATGCCGGGCATGGTGGCGCATGCTTGTAATCCCAGCATTCGGGAGGCTGAGACCGGAGGGTCCGGGTTCGCGGCCAGCCTCAGCTACCTAGTGAGGCACTCGTGAGGCACTCCGCAACTTAGTGAGACTCGGTTTCAAAATAAAGAATAAAAAAATAGGGCTGGGGGTGTAGCTTGGAGGTAGAATGCCCCTGAGTTCAATCCCCAGTACCACAAAAAAAAAGAAAAGAAAAGAAAATTAAAGAAAAGAATAAAAAAATAGGGCTGGGGCTGTAGCTCGGAGGTAGAATGCCCCTGGGTTCAATCCCCAGTACCGAAAAAAAAAAAAAAAACACTGTATTCCAATTAAGCCAACTAGAAGGTTTGGTTTCAACCCACTATTACCTCCTCCTTCCTAGCTCATGAGTCATCTTATCTATTGCTATTTGAGGGGAGTAGGAAGAGGGGGAGATAAAGGTTCCACACTGAAGTACGTACATTATTCATCTTCTCAACCTTTAATAGCATCACAGTGTGTTTCTTTTAGAAGAAATCCTTGTATTTATGGCTCCTGAGCCCCTTGCACATAGGTTATCTCTTGATAGACAGCAATAATTTTGTTCTACGGAACACTTATTTATAATGATCATCCTGTACCAGTGCCATTTTCATAGTTCACAACACAAGGTCCTGAATATGAATAAACATACACATTTTACGTAATTTAGGTAAGGATCCATGAAACACTATTGATGTAAATTAGAAGTCTTGTATTCATTTAAATATAGGTCTAGAAACTGGGCGTGGTGGCACATGCCTGTAATCCCAGGAAGCTGAGACAGGAGAATCACAGGGTTGAGACTAGTCTTGGCAATTTAGTGAAACCCTGTTTCAAAATAAAAACTAAAATAGGGCCAGGGGAGGGAGAGGTGTAACTCAGAGGTAAAATGTTCCTGGGTTCAATCCCCCAATACCAAAAATAAAAAATAAATAAAGACAGGTCTGGAAAACAATAAATGTTATTTATTGCCAGTCCTGTGTTTAAAATTACTGGAATTTGGCACTGAGAAATGAAGCCAGTTAATTCTGGTCCTAGGAGTACCAACCAGAAATTCTCTGAAAAATAGGACTTAGCTGGAAGGCATTCAGCTTTGTGAAATTTGAATCTCTTCAGCCATAGATGCCAGGTACTTGATTGGCCTAAAGCAGGGCTTCTCGAGCATGGCTTTTGAACTGGGGCCAGTCTGTGATGAAAATAAATGAATGGTTTTTAGAGACTATTTATAGTAACAGTAATTTTAGGACTATGGGATTAAGTAATGGAAGATTTTAGACTTAGATTTTGTGTTTTTTCAACCTTCCTTTTTTTAGTAATTCATTTTTATTTGCAAAAATGAGATTATTGCATCATTATGGGTATGTGGCAGTTAGAATATTTATGTTGTATTTCATATTTATTGTTACTTTACAAAAGTATCAGCCTGTGATGGACTTAAATATTAAAATTTGGTGCTTTATCACATTTTCCTGTTCTATAGAACTTATTAGGAAGTAAGCCAATCAGTTAATAAAACCTGATAATACTTTGAAATAAATTACATTGTCATTTTTATATTTACCATTTTGAGTGTAAAGAAGAAATACAACAAAGTACTGCCAACAACAGGTGCAAGAGTAGCATTCATTTACAATAAATAACTTACGTTTAATAGCAATGTTTATTTAGAGTTAGTTAAATTAAGATAATTATTTTAACTGCTGTGTTTAAAAGTTTGTGTAAAGCTAGGTGTGATGGTGTATGCCTGTAATCCCAGTACTTGGGATGCTGAGACAGGAGGGTCACAGATTCAAGGCCAGTCTCAGCAAGACCATCAGCAACTTAGTGAAACCCTGTTTCAAAATAGAAAGTAAGCCAAGTGTGGTGGGGCAGGTTTGTAATCCCAGTACTTGAGGGGCTGAGACAAGAGGATTGCAGGTTTGTGGCCAGCCTCAGCAATTTATGAGACCCTCCGCAACTTAGTGAGACCCTGATTCAAAATAAAGAATAAAATAGGGCTGGGCATGTAGCTCAGGGGTAAAATGCCCCCAGGATCAATCCTCAGTACTGGGGGGGAAAAAAAGGCTGGAGGTAGAATGCCTCTGGGTTCAACCCCCAGTCACACACACAAAGTATGTATATATAAGCCACACATGGTGGCACATGCCTGTAATCCCAGTACTTGGGAGGCTGAGACAGGAAGATCCCAGCAACTAGCAACTTAGTGAGACTCTCAGCAACCTAGGGAAACCCTGTTTCAAAATTTAAAAAGGCTGGAGGCATAGCTTAGTGGTAGAATGCCCTTGGGTTCAACCCCTAGGACCAATAAAAAGTGTGTGTGTATGTGTGTATATATATATACATATATATGTATATATATATATGATTTTTATTAAATATTTTTCTGTCTAAATAAAAAAATACCATAAATATTAATTTGTTTTCTGAATACATTAGGATCATTGCTATAAAGATCATATACTTCTCTTATTTGGTATTACCTCTAATACTATTTGCTTCTTGGTTGCGCATGTGCATACACATTTCATGGTGCTGGGAATTGAACCCCATGGCCTCATTTGTGCTAGGCAAATGTTCTACCACTGAGCTACATCCCAGCCCTGTGGGGTTTTGTTTTGTTTTTCTTTTTTGGTCTCTGCTATTATCTTGAGAGATGGTTTGTATGGTTGTTGATAGCTTGTCTGTGGACATCAGATAGGTGGGGGTTTGACTCTCAGCTCTGCTACTATCATCTCTGTGATCCTTTACAAACTTGGGCCTTGGTCTCCCCATCTATAAATGGAAACAAGAATAATATCTACCTACAGAGTTTAGAAGAACTAAATGATATCCTGAGTGTAAAATCACTTGGTATAGTGCCTGACCCACAACTAACATTTATTGAGTATTCATTCCCTTCTTCTAAGTTGATGTATAGCATAGGTGCAATTTATTTTTTTTTTAATATGGTGTATAGCACAGTCAGGGCATATGTGTATATTCAGAACACAGGTCAAAATACAAGCATCAAATTGTCATCTCTGCCTGTAACTGTATAGGAGATCAGTCATATTAGAGGATGCTACTAGTAGTTAACCGAGGAAACATAAAGTCTTTGAGATACACTTTGAGACTTTACCCTGTTTCCATTGACAAATTGATTTTGGTTTGGGCTAATCTACTTCATTTTCTTGTTTTAGCTTCTCTGCCTAAAAATGTTCTTGTCCTTTGAGAAAAGTATTTCTATTAAACAAATATTTGTGTTGATTCTGATGCTCTATGATTCATAAACCTGATCGTACACCAGGGTCTCCTGGAGGATCTTATAAAACACCAGTGGCCTCACCCTATGCCTAGAAGTTTGAGTAGGAGTAGGTGGTACCTGAGCATTTTCATTTCTAACAAGTTGGGATGATTCTGATTCTGCTGGCCTGAGACCACAATACTCAGAGAACCACTTCTGCAGACCATGTTGTTCTCCTTTCTGAGTTACTGCCCAGTAAGTTATTCATAAAACAGTTATCTTCTAGTGGATGGAGACCTGTTCTAACTTTTTAGAAGAGACACTATTAAATTCAGAATCTTAGAGAATGAAAATGATTTGTAAGACCTAGCCTCCAGTCCTCATGATGGCTAAAGTAACTCAGTAATTCCAACCAATTCGAATTAATCACTCAGTAATATCAAATGCCTTAAGACTTTACCTGAAAAAGATGCCCTTTCTTTTCTTTGTTGTTAGTTTAATAACTGCTATAATCAGTAGTCTCAGCCTTTAAGGTTTGGGCAAAAGTTTTAAAGTTAAGATGCAGTTTAATTTTTCAGGTGTTGAGCATGAAAACCCAACTGATAGCTCTGTTAGCAGCCTGGTTCCACCAAGGGCACAAGTGGAGTTTTCCAGGAGGCACATGAACAATCATGATTAAGTTAATTTTGTCTTTCCTAATTCCAATTTTTTTTTTTTTTTATATTGTAGTACCTCAGGGTAGCCAACAAACAGAAGCAAGTAGGGTGGTGAGCCTCATTTGACTCCTGGTAGGCCTCGTTTTTGGGGGGAGATCTTACATGGTATAGAGAGATTTGTGGTAAAATTACTAATACATGTTGATGCAGTGTTTGGATGGAATTGTCTATAAACTAATTTAAGCACTTTTCCAAGAGTAGAATGTTCCTACCAAAGGTAGTGGGCACTTTCATTCCTATGGTTTTATTGTCCCTTGAGAATCAGAAAGAAGTTATCTGATTAAATTGTCAAAAGTTGTCCCATAATCATAGGAACAAAGTGCTTGCTACTTTACTGCTAGTATTTCAAGTATTACGTTGATTTCTCAGGATCTTGTTTCTTTTTGGATAGAGATATATGCACACACACAAATGCATATTTAGACACACATATATTCACACAAAACAGAATCAAAAGCAGTCTTTCCTGGTAAAAGTTTGATATGGTATTTTCCAGTTTTAAGAAAAAATTTAAATGCCCTACCCTCTTGGCAGGAGTTGATATTATTGGTTAGTTGAATTCAAGAAGGAAGCCCAAGCGAGTCTTGGTGACACATGTTTGTAATCCCAGTACTTGGGAGGCTGAGAGAAGGATTGCAGGTTCTAGGCCAGACTTGGTGATTTAGATCCTCCACAACTTAGTGAAACCCTGATTGAAAATAAAACGGGACTGGGAGTGTAGCTCATGGTTAGAAGCCCCTAGGTTCAATCCCAGTACTGCAAGAAAGGAAAAGAAAGAAGGAATCTCAGCTGTCAAACTAAAAGTGATCTAGAGCCAGGTGTGGTGACACATGCCTATAACCTCAGTACTTGGGAAGCTGAGATTGAGGATCACAGGTTCCACGATAGCCTCAGCAATGTAGTAAGACTCTCATCCACCTAGTGAGACCCTGTTTCAAAATAAAAAAAGGGCTAGGGTATAACTTGGAGGTAGAATTCCCCAGTACCACACACAGAAAAAAAAAAAAAGAAGGAAGATAGGAATGAAGATAGAAAGAAAGAAAATCTATAGAGATCATTTGAAACATGGTTGATTCTAAATTCTAGTCAGGTTGGCGTAGTGGAGCACAACTTTAGTCCTAGTACTTGGGAGGCTGAGATAGGAGATTACATGTGAAGACAGCCTCAACAAGTAGTAAGACTTTTGTTAACCTAGCAAGACCCTGTTTCAGAATAAAAAGATAAAATAGGGCTGGGAATAGAATAGCTGAGAGGTAGAATGCCTCTCAGTTCAATCCCCAGTACCACAAAAAAAATAAATGGATAAATTCTAGTCAGCCTATTTTGGAGGTAAGTGTACTTCAGAAAATTAACCAAGTTATATATTTCAGTACTTTTGAAATTTCAGAGATGCTGCCTATGGAAGCTGCAATTTCTACATCACACTTCTCGACTGTTTTCATGCAGTGAAGAAGGTAAGTGACTCATAGGATGTTCCCAGTGCTGTGTCAGGGACTGAAGTATAGTCCAATGAGAGATGACTGAAGGGTAGTCCCCAGAGATCTATCTGAAGTTTTTCCAAGATGAGTATGATGCCAGAGGGTTTTTTTGTTTTTGTTTTTGTTTTTTCTAGTTAACATTAGAGTGACATCAAACCAGGGAACTGTTTATTCTGAATTTCAAAGTGCTTCTATGCATGAGTTAGGGGAAAAGCTACTTAAAAACTGGGAACAGGGCTGGGGGTGTAGTTCATTGTTAGAGCACTTGCCTGGCATGCACGAGGCGCTGGGTTTGATCCAACACTACAAAAACAAAACAAAAAAGGGACAGTAATAGTAAAATAAATAGGTTCTCAATATAGAATTAGTTTTGAATGTGTTTGATTTAAAAGAAAAAAGGTAAATAGATTATTGGTTTCAAGTTCTCTTATTTATGTGTATTATGTGGTCTGATTCTAATACTATTTTCAACAGACATCTCTGTAATACAGTAACTGGAACAGATTTTGTTTCTTCAGGTGTTCAATTTCTAGTTCAAAAGAAGAATTTGGATAGCCTATTAGTTTGTTACAAGGTTTATATAAAACTAAGTGTGTCACTGTCACTTTGTCATAATAATTTTCAGGGCTGAGGGTGTAGCTCAATACTAGAACTCTTGTTTAGCATGAATGAAGCTCTGGGTTCAGTCCTCAGCACCAAAAATGAAAGCAAAACCAACCCAAATAAGTTGCAAAAAAACTGTTGTGTGTTAAAACCTCATGGGTGTCTTGAGTCCAAGGGACATATTTTATTTCACATTCTAAATGAACATGGGGCCTCCTAAGGATGTACAGGCAGTGGTTCCTGCATATAACAGTACTTTTGAATGTCGGGGCGGTACAGGAAACTAGACTCTTTCACTCTTTAGCCCATGGATCAAAGAAGCTTTCAACAATAGTTATATAAAGCCACCCAGTGGCTTTCTGGGAATTTTCAAATTTTGTATCTTCAGATGTGAAGAGTAATAGGTGTACATGTTCAGAGGCTACGAGTATGCCCTTTTCCCTGGGTCAGACATCAAGGCATGGGGGTGTAACTTGCTTGGATTCCAGTCCAGCAGCCTTGTGGGGTGTGGAGCTCTCTGCACGGTTGCCACCAGCTCTGAGGCAGCTCCATCAGGCCTTAGCTTAGGCAGGTGATGGACACAGATGGAACCAGGAAATTGAAGGACAACACATCTAAGTGATAACTTCCTATCTCAGTTATAGTTCCTGCCAGGTAGGTCCCAGGGAACACTAATGCAGGTAGGCACATTAACCTTTAAAAAGAGAAAGAAGAACATTAAGGGGCTAGATAAAATGTCTACTGTAACATTTTTTAGCAACTTATATTGTAATTTATTGATATTTTTAAAAAATCTGAGCCTGGGTATGCTTGTAATCCCAGTCCTTATGAGGCTGAGGCAAGAGGATGGCAGGTTCATAGCCAGCTTCAGCAAGTTAGTGAAGTCCTTTGCAACTTTGTGAGACCCTGTTTCAAAATAAAAGAATAAAGTCGGGCTGGGGGTGTAGCTCAGAGGTAGAATGCCCCTGGGTTCCATCCCAGTACCACACACACAAAAAAGTGTAATGTGGCCAAAGCCTAATTAGCTGGTATGATGGATCAAAGATTGCTTTTTTATGCTATATTTCACTTTATTGAAGAGCTAGTTTTAATTCATTTTTTATTTGTGATTGATTTTGAATATGGTTGTTTATATGAAATATTTATCAATGTATTCATGCCTTAATTTTTAGTGCTGTCTACTTCCAGGAGGACTGTTTTAAGAAATTCAAAGGAAAATAGGAACTGCCTGGAAACTATATGGGGAGAGGGCTGCCAGAGAATGAACCAGGGCCCTCATGTGCTAAGCACACACTACCTCTGACCTACAGCCCAGCTCCTAAACTACATTTTACTGGTTACTGTTAGGAACATTGATAGTCTTAAATAGCATGAAATCATTAAATATGTAAATATATTTAATTCAAGGACAAAAACTTTATCATGGGTTTGGTCTTGGAATTAGTACTTAAATACTGTAACCCTTTATCCTTGGCTTCATTTCTCACAATCAGTTGCAATCTGAAAATATTAAATACGAAATCTAGAAATAATTCCTAAGTTTTAAACAAAGCTCTTAGTATGATATATTATAATTGCTTTATTTTATTGTTAGTTGTTAATCTCTTATGGTGCCTAATTTATAAACTAAGCTTGATAATAGGTATGTGTATGTAGGAAGAATATGGTATGCACACTGTGATGCTCTTTGTGGTTTTGAGTATCCACTTTGGTCTTGGAACATATTCCCTGTAAATAAGGGGTGGCTACTGTAATTTTTTATATATATTTATTTTATTTGTTTGTTTGTTTATTTGGTGGTGGTGGTACTGGGGATTGAACCCAGGGGTCATTCTACCTCTGAACTACACCCCCAGCCCTATTTTATTTTGAAACAGGTTCTCACTAAGTTGCTGAGGCTGGCCATGAACCTGTAATCCTTCTTTCTCAGCCTCCTAAGTACTGGGATTATAAGCATGGGCCACCATGCCTGACTTAGTTATAACTATATTTTTTTAAAAATAAGGACTGTTTATTAGTAGTATTCTAGCCTTCTTATTTTACATGTACTTTTAAATTTTAAAGTATTTTTTTCTGTGTGTGTGTGTGTGTGTGTGTGTGTGTGTGTGTATGTGTGTGTGTTACTGGGAATTGAACCCAGGGGCATTCTACCTCCAAGCTACACTTCCAGCTGTATTTTATTTTTTATTTTGAAATAGAGGGCCCCACCAGGCCCTCTCACTAGTTGCAAAGGGCCTCTCTAAGTTGCTGAGGCTGGCCGCAAACCTGCGCTCGATCCTCCTGTCTCTGCCTCCCAAGTACTAGAACTGCAAACACGTACCACCATGCCCAGCTGTATTTTAAAATTTGAAGACTGTTTTCAGGTTCATCCATTTTGAACCAAAAATACCTTGTTGATAAAAATTCTTGCTCTTATCCAGTCTGACTTGGTAAAGAGTGAGCTGGCTCACACCTGCTCACAGTTCATCCTTGTCTCAGAAAATACATGTGCTGCTTATTTTGCTTAGTATGCTCTGCCCACTACAACTAAGAATGAGGTGACAGGACAGGACAGAATTTTTTGTGTGTGTGTCCTGGGGATGGAATCCAGAGACTCTACCTCCAGGCTATACCCCCAGACCTATTCTATTTTTTATTTGGAAACAGGTTCTCACTAACTTGTTGAGAGCCTCACTAAGTTGCTGAGGCTAGCTTCAAACCTGCGATCCTTCTGTCTCAGACTCCCAAGTACCAGGATTACAAGTGTCCTCCTCCATGCCTGGCAAAAATTTTTTTGTTGTTATGGAAAGAATTTTTTTTTGCTCAAAACTTTGAATTTTAGTATTATTCTAGACTTAGGTTTTTAAAATAGGGAACATTGCTTTCTTAAGACTTAGGAATTTGCAAGTGAAGTTATTTATGAAATGCATGGGCTTTGTTTGGGATAAAGTCCATGGCTTCTTTCCTCATTAGCATTTATTTAGAGATCATTGGGTTATGTATTGTATTTGAATTTCTAATTTCTGAATCTTCAACCATAGGTGGTGTTGATCTAATAAGTGAGTAGGATTACTTTGAAGATGCCTTTTTTTTTTTTTTCAGTATGCATGGGTATATTGTTATAACTAATTTCCAGATAATGGAAGCTTTTGAAAGACATAGTCCCACTTTGAAAACTATTCAATGAAAAGTAATCCAAATGTAAAAATACTTTTCTGGGGTACCTCCTGATACTTATTATTTGGAAAATGGATAGGAAATTGTTTCCTTATTTGGAAAATGGATAGGAAATTGTTTCCTTATTTATATCTTTGTTCTTAAAAGCTTTCTTTTTTTTGGTTTTTAGGCAATGCAGTATGGCTTCCTTAATTTCAACACGTTTAACCTTGATGAGTATGAACACTATGAAGTAAGTTTTCAAGGATAATGTTTTCAACCCCACCCCCCCAGCTTTACAGAGGTATAATTGACAAATAAATATTGTTTATATTTAAGTTGTTTGAAGTCATGTTAAATGGACGTGGACATTGTGAAATGATTTCCATATTCAAGCTAATTAACATACCCAGCCTCAGTTTCCTTTTTGTGTATTAGTGAGAACACTTAAGATCTGTTCTGAGCAGATTTTGTTTACACAGTATGTGTGTTATAGCTCCAAAAAGTCTGTACTAGTACCAAAATTCCCCTGATTTCCCACTGTTTTTAACTCTTTAGTCATCTGTTTTACTGACAGAAGTAAACATCTTTTTTAAAAAAATCAAAACAGTTTAGATGTGCATAGAGTAAAAAACTTCATCTTCATCCCTTTCTTGTTTCTTTAGCCCCAAATCATAATGATGATTTCTGTATATGCTTAGTGGTTTCTGAGTGAAGAAGTATGCGCCTGTGTGTTTTTCATAATACTGGCTTAAAGTTTTATTATTGATGGCTTTTATACACTGATCGAGATAAAGTTTATAAAACCCTTAGCATAGGGTATGATAAGATAAATAGTTATTCTGAGAGAAACCTTTGATTTTTATCATAACCTTTTTTTTTTTTGTATTAAGTTAGGACACTTGTGTTGCAAGTTACAGAAAGTGAACATAAATGGCTTAAATAAAAGGGAATGGGAGGGGAGGTGCTCAGCTGCAGCAGAAGACCTATGCATGCCTGACCTTGTCCTGACAAAGACCGTGTGTCAATACCCGAACCAACCTGTGTTCTACAGGAGGGGTATGGAGTATTCTGGCCAGACTAAATTCTCCATCAATCTCAGAAGTTGGGGTACCACACAGACAAAAATAAAGGGTGGGCAGGGTAGGGAGAAATGGCCAGGCAGGCAAAAAACACAGATACAGAAGATATCTCTGTGTGTTTGTTTTTGTTTGTTTATGATACTAGGGGTTGAACCTAGGGGCATTCTAACTCTGAGCTACACCTCTAACCCTTTTTTATTTTTATTTCAAAAAAGGGTCTAAGTTGCTGAGGCTGGCTGCGAACGTGAGATCTTCCTATCTCAGCCTCCTAAGTACTGGGATTACAAATGTGCACCACCATGCTCGGCTAATATATATATTTAATATTTATTTATTTATTTTTTTTTTTGTGGTACTAGGGATGGAACCCAGGGACATTCTGACTCTGAGCTTACACCCCAGCCCAATTTTATTCATTCATTCATTCATTCACTCACTCATTCATTTTGTGGTACGGGGATTGAACCTAGGGATATTCTACCATCTGAGCTACATCCCCAACCCTATTTTTTATTCTTTATTTTGAAACAGGGTCTCACTAAGTAGCTGAGACTGTCCACGAATCTGCAAACCTGCGATCTTCCTGTCTCAGCCTCTCAAGTATTCGGATTACAAGCATGCACCACTATGCCCAGCTTATTTTATTTTTGAAACAGGGTCTCACTAAGTTGCAGAGGGCCACCCTAAGTTGCTGAGGCTGGTTATGAACCTGTGATCCTCCTGTCTCTACCTTCCAAGTACTGAGATTACAAGTGTACACTACCATGCCCGGCATATTATATTTTTTAAAGAATAAATAATATGAGCCCATTGTGGAGGCACATACCTGCAATTTGCCCAGCAACCTGGGAGTCTGAGGTAGGAAGATGGCAAATTTGAGGCCAGCCTTGGCAGCTTAGAGAGAACCTGTCTGGAAATAAAAATAAATAAAAAGGGCTGGGCTTGTAGCTCAGTTATAGAGCACCCATGGGTGCAATCCCCAGTACTGGGAAAAATAGAATAAGCCAGGCATGGTGGCACACACTTGTAATCCCAGTACTTGGAAGGCTGAGACAGGAGGATCACCGGTTGACAGCCAGCCTCATCAACTTAGTATGACCCTCTGCAACTTAGTGAGACCCTGTTTCAAAAATAAAAGAATAAAGCCAGGCGTGGTGGCGCACGCTTGTAATCCCAGCATTTGGGAGGCTGAGACCGGAGGATCCGGGTTCGTGGCCAGCCTCAGCTACTTAGTGAGGCACTCTGCAACTTAGTGAGACCCGGTTTCAAAATAAAGAATAAAAATAGGGCTGGGGGTATAGCTCGGAGGTAGAATGCCCCTGAGTTCAATCCCCAGTACCACCAAAAAAAAAAAAAAAAAAAGAATAAAATCAAGCTTGGTGTATGGCTCAGAGGTAGAATGCCCCTGGGGTTCTATCCCTAGTACCACATACACACAATAAAAAGAATAAATAATTTGCTTCTAAATCTTCATGCAGATAGCTAATGAGTATGCTGCTTTACTGAAGGCTCTTTTCAGGCAGGAATACTTGTAGACTCTAGTCATTTTATATTTTATCCCACTGTAATTATTTTGAGCAGGCTTCCTCAAACCATGGAGGGGTGATTCTTCAGACAGCACTTCATACAGTGGTACCTGAATCCTCAGATAAATTACTGCTTTCAAATTTTTAAGAGTAACTATTATTTGCAACTCTTCACATAACTGAACAATTTTATCAATGAATTAGTTTACTAATGATGGCCAGCTGTTGCCATGATATAGCAAAGATTTAAAGTATATTGTAGGATTCACTAGGCCAACTCTGTCTTAATACTTCTCTGTAATATCAGTCCATTTCTAAAGAAAGTATAATTGAATCATTAACTTATTTTTGTGCTTGTTCTTATAAAATCAAGCATTCATAAGAAAATATATTTTCTCTGAGTAAGCAAATGCCGGTTGGTGTTCTGCCAGTGTAGCAGAGTGGTACCTTTATATATTTATAGTGTTATTTTAATAGTACAGGCACATTAGCCAGGAGCAGTGGCTCACACCTATAATCCCAGCAGCTCAGAAGGTTAAGGCAGGAGGATCACAAGTTTGAAGGCAGCCTGAGCAACTTAGACCTGTCTCAAAATAAAATTTAAAAGGTTGGAAATGTCACTCAGTGGTAGTGTGCCTCTGGTTTTAATCCTTAGTGCCACAAGATAAACAAGATACAAGTGCTAAATAGCTGTCTAAATTGGCAGGCCTATGATGGAGGAGTATAGGGGCATACCCACAAATATATTTTTATCTTCAGTGAAACTGCATTGAGATACAGGGAACTGTTTAGGTAGCCACAGACCAGTTTTGTTTAATCTGTACAGTATATTTAGAAGTTAGAGATTAGTGTCTTTCATTGATTACATCCTGCCCATCTTTTCCTGTTTTTGTTTTGTTTTGTTGTGATACTGAGGATGGAGCCCAGGAGCATTCTACCTCCAAGCTACACCCCCAGCCCTATTTTATTCCTTTATTTTGAAAGAGGGTCTCACTAAATTGCAGATGGCCTCACTAAGTTGCTGAGGCTGGTTGCAAACCTGCAATCCTCCTGTCTCAGTCTCCCAAGTACTGAGATTACAAGTGTGTGCCACCATGTCTGGCTTTCCTACTTCTCTGAATTCAGGATGCACCTCAACAATTTATGATGCCAGTAATTGAATGAAATCTGGTTATCAACATCCAATTACTTGTTTCCTGTTTTTTTTTTTTTTTTCTTGTGGTACTGAGATTGAACCCAGAGGCATACTCTAAGTTGCTGAGGTCCTCACTAAAATTGCTGAAGCTAGCCTCATTTCTTACTAAAAATTTCAGATTTTTGTTACATTTAAAAAGCAGAACATCTAGCAACATTTGTCTTCATTCATCCTAGACCTTTTATTGTGGAACAGACTCACCAATACCCCATGTTGAATGATTAAGTAATAAATGTGTTGTAGTTTACCTACTGTTTCCTTATAGATATTCAAGAAACTTTCAGGTTTTTTTTTTCCTTTTTTGCTTATATAAATACCCCAGTGGCATAAGTAATTAATTTGGGGGTTTTTAATCATTGTTTTTTCTTCCTTCACTATCTAGTGTCTTCTATAACTCTTGCTTAAAAGTCTCTATTACCAGCCGGGCGTGGTGGCGCACGCTTGTGATCCCAGCATTTGGGAGGCTGAGACTGGAGGATCCGGGTTCGCGGCCAGCCTCAGCTACCTAGTGAGGCACTTCACAACTTAGTGAGACCCTGTTTCAAAATAAAGAATAAACAATAGGGCTGGGGGTATAGCTCGGAGGTAGAATGCCCCTGAGTTCAATCCCCAGTACCACAAAAAAAAAAAAAAAAAATCTATTACCCATTTCATTAAGAGAGGTATTCTTATTATTAAGTTTTTACTATATAATTGTAATGGGAACTCAGTCTAAAGGCCTTAATAATACAAAGAGGCACATTTTAGATATCAATTATATTTATATTGTTTTTTTTTTTGTTTTGTTTTGTTTTTTTTTTTTTTTGCGGTACTGGGGATTGAACTCAGGGGCATTCTACCTCCGAGCTACACCCCCAGTCCTATTTTTTATTATTTATTTTGAAACCGGGTCTCACTAAGTTGCGGAGTGCCTCACTAGGTAGCTGAGGCTGGCCACGAACCCGGATCCTCAGGTCTCAGCCTCCCGAATGCTGGGATTATATTTATATTGTTTTTGTAAATATCCTGTTATCTCAGTATACTTGTAATTTTGAATTGATTAAAATTTTCTGATTGGCCCTCATATTAAATAGTTATAGAAGTTATGGGAAAGTATGCCTCTATACATAGATAAGTAAGCAGATTTTTTTTTTTTTTTTTTTTGCGGTACTGGGGATTGAACTCAGGGGCATTTTACCTCCGAGCTACACCCCCAGCCCTATTTTTATTCTTTATTTTGAAACCGAGTCTCACTAAGTTGCAGAGTGCCTCACTAGGTAGCTGAGGCTGGCCTCGAACCCGAATCCTCTGGTCTCAGCCTCCCGAATGCTGGGATTACAAGCGTGTGCCACCACGCCCGGCTCAGTAAGCAGATTTTGAGAAGACAGGAAACTAGGTTTTTTTTTTTTTCTCTCTCTCTCTCTTATTCAAGGAGTCAAACTTGCTCATATTGAAAACCAATTACGTCATCCAGGAAAACAAGGGAGTTTCCAGATCTCTTTTCTCTGTCACTTCTCTTGTGTGTGTGTATGGGGGAGGGGGGAGGAGGGGAAGGACTGACTGGGGATTGAACCTAGGAGCATTCTATCTCAGACCAGCCCTTTCTATTTTTTTTTTTTTTTTTTTTTTTGCGGTACTGGGGACTGAACTCAGGGGCATTCTACCTCCAAGCTATACCCCTAACCCTAGTTTTTATTCTTTATTTTGAAACCGAGTCTCACTAAGTTGCAGAGGGCCTCACTAGGTAGCTGAGGCTGGCCACAAACCCGGATCCTCGGTCTCAGCCTCCCGAATGCTGGGATTACAAGCATGCGCCACCACGCCCGGCTGCCCTTTCTATTTTTTAATTTTGAAACAGTGTCTTGCTAGATTGTGTAGAGTCACTAAGTTGCCAAGGCTGGTCTTTAACCTAAAATGTCTCAGACCCCACACCCAGTTGAAAAGTTTGCTTTCTTAATAAGAATTTCCTATAATGAGAATTATTCAGGTAAAATAAACAAAGCTACTTTACACAGTGTATTTTGGATGATAGCAGTCAGCTCTGCTACCTCGCAAAGAAACGGTTAAAAGACATAGATATGGACCAGGAGAAGTTAACCATCTATTCTCTGGAAATACTCATAGCAGAGCAATTTTTAGCTTTCTGTCTCATGGTCATTTATGAAAAGCTAATGTGCTAAAGCCAGGGGACTTGAAGTCCTTCAGAATCTTACTACTGAGAAGGGAGGTGGGGAAGATATTGAGTCCATGAGTGAACTGTACTGGTCTTCTCTTTGCAGAAAGCAGAAAATGGAGATTTAAATTGGATAATACCAGACCGATTTATTGCCTTCTGTGGACCTCATACAAGATCCAGAATTGAAAGTGGTATGTAAAACCCTGGGATCAGTAGAGTTTTGTTACAGAAAGTATCCTGTTTATATTTTCTTTAGAAAGAAACCAAAGAGTTAAAAATTTGCTTGACTAATTTTTTATTATTTAAGCCTACTTAGTCATTTGAATTCATTATTCTTCCTGGATTTTAACTTTTTCTAAATTTTGCTTTTTACAGTTAGAATCAAATTGGTGTTCAGTCCCCAATCCAGATACTGTTTCCCCCTAATTACAGGTGAAACTATTATCTATTGTTTTCTTTCTGCATTTTACAAGATCTGGTGCATTTCTTTATGTAGGTTATCACCAACATTCTCCTGAGACTTACATTGCATATTTTAAGTCTCACAATGTCACTACCATTATTCGTCTGAATAAAAGGATGTACGATGCGAAGCGCTTTACAGATGCTGGTTTCGATCACCATGATCTTTTCTTTGCGGATGGCAGCACCCCAACTGATGCCATTGTCAAAGAATTTCTGGATATTTGTGAAAATACCGAGGGTGCCATTGCAGTTCATTGTAAAGGTATGTCTCTTGGGTGAATGGAAGGATGGTGTGTGTGTGTGTGTGTGTGTGTATATGTGTGTGTGTGTGTGTGTGTGTGTGTGTGTGTGTATGTAGAAACTCACCTTCCTCAGTTATTTCATGTGGCAGGACACATGAAGCTGCCTTTACTTATTTTTTTTAATGTGCTTTTAAAACACTGGATTCATATGAATCCAGTCACAGTCAGAAACTTATCACATTGAATTACATTCATTTATTCATCATATACCTATTAAGTGCCTAACATATGATAAATTCTGGGATCATCAGTGCCTAAAGCAGACTCTCAATAGAGCTGGGCTTATATGGAGACTCTATTCTAACAAACTGCTATATTTCAGCAGTTATAACATTGCCTGGCACTTAATATTTTTTTAATGAATGACTATGCAGTAATACATTGTATGACTAAACTAGAATTTATTTAACTCTTCTCATGTTAGATAGTTAATTAACAAGACAAGGAATACATTATTAAAAAAAAAGTTCAACATTGAGGAAAACAACAAACTAATCTTCAGAGTTACAACTATATTTGTAGTAACAAGTATAGCTATAGTTGTAATATGCAGGTATTCAGTTTTCCATGAAAAATCACAAGGCATACAAAGAAAGAGTGTAGCCTATTCAGAGGGAAAAAGCAATAGAAACTGTCCCTGAGAAAGACCAACTGGTGGGCTTACTAGGCAAAAGATTTTAAAACAATTGTCTTAAAGATACTCAAAGACATGGACATGGTAGTACATGCCTGTAATCCTAGTATTTGGAAGCTGAGATGGGAGGATCACGGGTTTGAGGGGAGCCTCAGCAAGTAGTGAGACTGTAATCAACCTATTTTATTTTTTAAAAATAAAATAGGGCTGGGGGTGTACTTTGGAGGCAGAATGCCCCTGGGTTCAATCCCCAGTAACACACACACACACACAGACACACACACACACACACACACACACACACACACAAAGGATGCACAAAGAATGAAAAGAAAATGTGGCAAAAGTAAGAAAATGAAGCATGAACAAAATGGAAATGTCAATTTAAAAAATAGAAAACAAAAGGAAACCAGAAAGAAATTCTGGAAATTGCAATAGCTGAAGTGAAAATTTTACTGGAGGAATTTAAAAGTATATTTAAGCAGGAAGAAGAATTTGTGATTGTAAAGATAGAATCATTAAAAATCATCAAGTCTAAGGGACAGAAAGAAGAAAGAGAGAAGAGAAATGAACAAAATTGTAGTGGCCTCTGGAATACACTCAGGCTGGATAGTGGGCATTCCAAAGAAGAAAGAGAAAGGAGAGGATTATTAGCTGAAAACGTCCCCAGATTTGATGAAAGGCATGAATATAGCATCCAAAAGGAGGTCAGCAAACTCCAAACTGGACAAACTCATAAACTCACACAAAGACACACTATAATCAAATTGTGTAAAGCCAGAGACAAAGAGTATCTTGAAAGCAGCAAGAGGGAAATGACTTACCACATCCAAGAAATGCACTAAGTATCAGCAGACCAGGCATGGTGGCACTTGCCTATAATCCCAGTACATGGGAGGCTGAGACAGGAGGATTTCAGGTTCACAGCCAGCCTCAGCAACTTAGTGAGGCTTTCTGCAACTTAATGAACGAGACCCTGTTTCCAAAGAAAAAATAAAGTAGTACTGGGGGTGTAGCTCAGAAGTAGAATGCTCCTGGGATCAATCTCCACTACCACCAAATTAATTAATTAAACAAATAAATAAATATCATCAGCAGATGTCTCATCAGAAACCCAGAGTCAGGTATTGATAGCTTCAAAGTGCCAAAGAAAAAACTTGTCAACCCAGAATGCTATAGCCTGTAAACCTCCCTCAAAAATACGAGAAATTAACACCATTCAGTTGCTGAGAGAGAGTGTTACCTCTAGACCTGTACTACAAGAAATGCTAATGGGCATCCTGTATAAGTACAAGTGAAAGCACCCTAGATGAGAACATGAAGCCATATGAAGAAATAAATATCTCTGGAAAAAGTTAACACAGGGACAGTTATAAAGGTCCTATTATTGTAATTTATGGTAACTTATAAATATTGTCATCCCTAACATAACTGTTGCAATACAAATATTGTAACTTACAGAAGGAGTAGAAAAACACAAAATTCTACAAAACTTCACACTGGTTCTTTAAAAATATTGACAAAATTCATAGACCTTGCTAAACTGATAAAGTGAAAAGATTCAAATCACTAAAATCAGAAATGAAAGTGGATACATTACTACTGATTCTACAGAAGTAAAAGGGCAATGAAAGAGTACTAATGAAGATTTGTAGAACAAGAAACTGGAAAATCAATGAAATGGACAAATTCTTAGAAACACAAAACCTACCACCACTGAATCACAGTGAAATAGAAAATCTGTTTGGGCCCCTGAGTAGTCAGGAGGTTGAATCAGTACTCCAACATTTCCTAGCAAAGAAAACTCTGGACCCAATGGCATCATTGGAGAATTCTACCAAAAACTGAAAGAAGCACTAATACCAATCCTCAATGTCTCCCAAAAATTGAAGAGAAAGAAACACTTGCTAAGTCATTGTGTAAGGTTAGACTTATTCTGAAACCAAAGACAAATTCATTGTAAGAAAAGAAAACTAAGCCGGGCGTGGTGGCGCACGCTTGTAATCCCAGCATTCGGGAGGCTGAGACCGGAGGATCCAGGTTCGTGGCCAGCCTCAGCTACCTAGTGAGGCACTCTGCAACTTAGCAAGACCCGGTTTCAAAATAAAGAATAAAAAATAAGGCTGGGGGTGTAGCTCGGAGGTAGAGCGCCCCTGAGTTCAATCCCCAGTACCGCAAAAAAAAAAAAAAAAAAAAAGAAGAAAACTATAGTTGACCAGTATCCTTGTGAGCATTGATATAAAAGTAATGCACAAAGTGCTAGCAAACTGAATTCAGCAGCATATTGAAAGGGTTACACACCATGATGAAGGGATACCCCGGGATTACAAGGGTGGTTCAACACATGAAAATCAATCCATATAATCCTTTATGTTAACAGAATAAAAGACAAAACCTCATGACAATCTCAAAGTAGAAAAGTCATCTTGGCTGAATTCAGTATCCTTTTGTGATAACATTCTAAACAAGCTGGAAATAGAAAGAAACTACATTAACATAATAAAACTTACATATGAAAAGTCCATAGTTTACCCAGGCATGATGGCACATGCCTATAATCTCAGTATGTGGGAGGCTGAGACAGGAGGATAGCAGGTTTGAGGCCAGCGTCAGCAACTTAAGGAGACCGTTTTTTTAAAAAAATGAAGCTGGATGTGTAGCTTAGATGTAAAAATGCCGTTGGGTTCAATCCCCAGTACCCCACCACCAAACACACACACAAAAACTCCACAGCTACCATCATCTACCACCATACTCTATGATGAAAGACTAAAGCTTTTCCCTCTAAATCAGAAACGAGACAAATGCCCAGGAAATGGGGTGGGAGGGGGGTGAGTGAGGGAGAGGGAGGGAGGGAGAAATAGAGAAAGAATTCTAATTGGAAAGAAAGAACTAAAATGATTTCTGTTTATAGAGGATATGATTTATGCGTAGAATACCAGAAGTTGCCACACTTACACACACAAAAAAAAACTATTAGAAGTAATAAATGAATTCAGCAAAGTAGCAGGATATAAAATCAATCCATAAAAAATCAGTTTTGTTTCCATTCTTCAACAGGTAACAATCAAAAAGAGAAATTAAGAAAATGATTACATTTATATTAGCATCAAAAAGAATACAGTGCTTACGAATTAACAGAAAGACTTGTACAAAATGTTTTTAAAAGAATTTAAAGAAGACATAGGTAAATAGAAAAATACCATGTTTGTGGATTAGATGACTTAATATTGCCAGTATATCAGTACTACCCAAGGAAATGCACAGATTCAGTGCAATCTCTATCAGATAAATACCAATATTTTCCTCAAAAATAGTAAAGTTCATCCTGAAATTCATATGGAACCTCAAGGGTAGGTGTCTAGTAGTCAAAATAGTCTTGAAAAAGAATAAAGTTAGCCAAGCATGGTGGCACATGCTTGTAATCCAAGTATTTGGAATATTGAGACAGGATTGCAAGTTTGAAGCCAGCCTCTATAACTTAGTAAGATCCTCAGCAACTTGATGGGACCCTGTTTCAAAACAACAAAAGAAAAGGACTGGCTGTGTAGCTCAGAGGCAGAATGCCCCTAGGTTCAATTCCCAGTACCAAAAAGAATTTGAAATATAAAAATAATAAAAAGGACTGGGGTGTAGCTCAGAGGTAGAATGCCCTTGGGCTCAATCCCCAGTACCATAAAAGAAAAAAAGAAAAGAACAAAGAGAACTTAGGCCTCTTGATTTTAAAAATGGCAAAGCTACATCAATCAAGACAATGTGGTACTGGCATAAAGACCAAAGGAACAGAATAGAGAACCCAAAACTAAATCCTCATGTATGTAGTCAAATGATTTTTCAATAAAGGGGACAATGAGAAAAAAGACAGTCTTTTCAGCCGGGCATAGTGGCGCACGTTTGTAATCCCAGTACTTGAGAGGCTGAGACTGGAGGATCCGGGTTGGCAGCCAGCCTCAGCTACTTAGTGAGGCCCTCTACAACTTAGTGAGACCCTGTTTCAAAAATCAAGAATAAAATAGGGCTGGAGGGTGTAACTCAGAGGCAGACTGCCCCTGAGTTCAATCCCCAGTACCATTGGGGTGGGGGGCAGTCTTTTCAATAAATGGTGCTAGGAAAACTTGATATCCACATGCAAAAGAATGAAGTTAGAGTAACACCTAAACACATTAATTCAAAATGGATTAAAAATCTAAACACAAGACCTAAGACGATAAAGCTCTTAGAAAAAAAAACAGAAAGCCTCATGACATTGGATTTGGACATGATTTTTGGAGTATGACACTAAAGGCACAGATAAAAATAGACAAATTAGACAGTATGTTTTAAATTTAAAATATGTAAAGACACTATCACAGAGCAAAACAGAACTAGTAGAGTGGGAGAAAATATTTGTAAGCCACAAATCTGATAAGATTAATATCCAGAATATATAGAGAGAACTCCTCTAAAATTCAACAACCAAAAAAAAAAAAAAAAACCCATTCAAAAGTAGTATACAGAGAGAAGGACACCAAGTATGTGTATATGTATTTATTTATCACTTGAATCTCACTATGATGTATAATTACAATGCACTGATAAAGGTAGAGAAAATGGGAAAAGGACTTGAATAGATGTTTCTCTAAAGATGATATAAAAATGGGCAATAAGCACAGGCAGAGTTGCTCAGTATCACTAATCGTTAGGGAAAAGTAATCACAAGCACAATTTCACATTTCATACCTATCAGAATGGCTATCATCAGAACAAATAAAACAAGTGTTGGCAAGGTTATGGAGATATGGAATCCCTGTGTACTGTTGGTAGGAATGTAAGGTGGTGTATCTGTTAGGGAAGATTTATTGCAGGTCCTCAAAAAATTAAAAATAGAATTATATATAGCAATTCCATTCTTGGGTATGTACCCCAAACGGATTTACAGCAGGGATAGGAGACATACACCCATGTTTATAGCAACATTGTTCCAAGTAGTCAAAGAGTAGAATCAGCCGAGATGTCCATCAGTACTAGAATGTATTAAAAAAAGTATATACATACAAAGAAATATCCTGCAGCTTAAACACAAAGGAAATTCTGACTTGTTCTGCTACAACATGAGTAAACCTTGAAGATACCATGCTAAGTGAAGTTGGATAGTCAGATAAAGGCAGACAGTTTATAATTCCACTCACATAAGTACTTAGGGTAATATTCATAGAGAGAACAGTGGGGGAGGGCAGAGATTGTGATATATTTAATAGCTAAAAATTAAAGTCTCAGTTTTAAAAGATGAAATATGTTTTGGAGATAGCTGGTTATAATGTTTGCACAACCATGTGAATGTGCTTACGGCTACTAATTGCACACATAAAAAATATCCCAAGAACACAGTTCTGAAGCAATGAAGGTGTCTGAATTACCTGTCATGGAATTTAAAGCAAATATCTTAAAAATGCTCAGTAAGCAAAAAAAGAACATAGGTAATAAAATCAGAAAAGTGATACATGAACAGTGATAAAAGTGGTAAATTTCATGTTGTATTTATTTTACCCATTTAAATTCACTCAAAGCTAAACATAGTGGTGCACACCTGGAATCCTAGTACTTGGGAGGCTGAGACAGGAAGATTGAAGGTTCAAAGACAACCTTAGCATGTGGCAAGACTCTCAGCAACCTAGCAAGACCCTATTTCAAAAACAGAAAGTAAAAAGGGCTGGGGGTATAGCTGGAGGTAGAAAGCCTCTAGGTTCAATCCCAGTACAACCAAAAGAAAATTTTTTTTCTTTTTACTCAAATAGACAAAAACATTGATTATATAGGGTAGTTTTTGTTTGTTTACACTAAACAGTTGAATTTATTCTCAGTCAGGATGCTATTGCCTCTGGAGACATCTTTTTGAGTTTTCACAATTTGGCAGAAGGTGCTACTTGCACCTAGTGGGTAGAGACCACAGATGTTGCTAAAAATCCTACAGTACACAGGATTAACTAACCCCCCCCCAACAAAGAAGTACCCAACCTAAAATGTCATTATTGTTGAGATTGAGAAACCCTGCAAGGGACTGAGACTAATTAAAAGCAGGTTGAAGAGGGTTTGATATGATTAGATCTTTGTTTTTCAAAGAAAAGTGATTATGAAAATTGGACTCTGCAGTAAAAGTTTAGATTCATTATGAAGTGTATTAATCTGCTCAGGCTTCCATAAGAATACCACAGACTGGATGCTTAAAGAATAGAAGTGCATTTTCTTAAAGTTTTGGAGGCTGGCAGTCCAAGGTCAAGATGCCAGCAGGACTGGGTGCTGCTCTCTGTTTCCACATGGCTTTTCCTATGTCTGCTCATTCTTGGTGTCTCCTCCTTTTCTTACAATGAAACCAGTTCTAGTGAATTAGGGCCTCACCCTTTTGATCTCACATAACCTTATTTGTCTCCTTAAAGCTCCTATCTCCACATATAATCACTTTGGGAGTTTGTACATCAACGTAAATTTAGAGTAGAAATGCAGTTCAGTTCAAATTGCTCTGTTCTCTGGCCCATCAAAATTCATGCCTGCACCTGTGGCACTGAAAATACATTCACCCCAGCTGCGGGTGGTGATGCATACCTGTAACCTCAGTACTTTGCAGGCTGAGACAGGAGGATCGCAGTTTCAAGGCTAGCATAAGGTAACTTAGTGAGACCCTGTTTGAAAATAAAAAGGGCTGGGATGTAGCTTAGTGGTAGAATGCCCCACTGTTCAATCGCCAGTACAGAGATAGAGAGAAACACGAACATTCATCCCATATCAACAACTCCAAAAGTCATAATCTATTTCAGCATCCACTCCAAGTCCACAGTCTTATCTAAGTATCACCTAGGGACTGAGATGCAGCTCAGTGGTAGAGTGATTGCTTTGCATGTGCAAAGCCTTGGGTTTGATCACCAGCATAGAGGGGGAAGCAGAAAAAATTTAAATATCATCTCCAATACGTTGGATAAGATTGGATTCATCCCTAAAGCAAAAATTTCTTCCCATCTGTGAGCTAGTGAAACCAGATGAGTTATGTTTCTAAGATAATAGTGGTAGAATAGGCATTCCCTTTCCAAAGGGGAGAGATCAGAAGATGCTGTGGCTCCCAAACAGATCCAGAACCTAGCAAGACAAATACCATTAGCTTATAAGGCTAGAAAGCAATCCCGTTTGGCTCAGTGTTGTGTCCCAGTCCTTCTTGAGTGGTGGTCTTGCCCCTGAAGCCATTGTTGGTGTTAGTGGCTTTGCTGCTGAGGCCTTTGGTAGAGGTAACCAGATCCAGTGTTACTCGTGGAAGTGAGCTACCAATGAAACCAACAAGTAGCACCCTTTCCTTGACCTGTGTGCTCTGTGTCTTGGTGGCAGTGGCAGCTCTGTGGCCCTTTAGGGTCATTCTTCCCTTTATAATGACAGGATATGGGTCTGCTTGTACTCAAATAGCTCTGTTGTCAGAAGTCTGAAAGCCTTCCTTAATTATTCCATTCCCTATCTGTCCCCTTTAGTCCAGACTGTCAGTGCCTCTGCTGGCATAATCCTATCTGTATTCTTGGCTTCTCCTGATGGTGATTACATCTGTGGGCAATCTCTTCCTGAAATTATTATCCAAACCTTCATTATTTTTTTGCCATATGAATAGCCTGAGAATTTTCTGAATCTTTAGTTTCTGGCCCCTTACTGTTTCACAAGTCCTTCTTTATCTTTTTCCTATTGAATTTTACTATAATCCACAAGGAGAAGCCAGGTTGTGCTTTCTAAAGTGTGTGTGTGTGTGTGTGTGTGTGTGTGTGTGTGTGTGTGTGTGTGTGTATTTTGCTGGAGATGATACTGAGGGGCATTCTACCTTCCAGCTTCACCAAGGCTGGCTTTGAACCTGCTATCCGCCTGTCTCAGCTTCCCAAGTACTGGAATTACAAGTGTGTGCCACCATACCTGGCTCTATTTTTTTTTTTTTTTTCTTAAATAAACCTCTGCTCAATATCCAGGTTTGTCATGTACAGATTCTGTCTTCCACAAAACACTAGAACACCTTGCAGCCAGTTTCTTTGCCACTTAATTTTAGGGATTGCCTTTTCTCCCATTTCTAATAATGCATTACTCATTTCTATCTGAGATTATACCAGAATTACCTGTAACACCCATATTCCTATCAACTGCCCTTTCAAGGCAACCTAGGCTTGTGTGTGTGGTGTGTGTGTGTGTGTGTGTGTGTGTGTGTGTGTGTGTGTGTGTGAGAGAGAGAGAGAGAGAGAGAGAGACTGACTGACTGACTGGTTGTTGAACCCAGGGCCTTGTGCATGCTAAGCAAAAGCTCTACCACTGAGCTATGTCCCTGGCCCACAACCTTTTCTAATATGTGCTTCAATAATTTTAATTTTAAAGCTACTTCCACATGGTGTATTTGTTAGCAGCACCCTACTTCCTGATCCACATAGTATTAGGGTCCTCTAGAGAAACAGAAGAAATAGGATCTATATATGTGTGGAATGAGAATTATTAAAAGGAATTGGCTTACCTGAATATGGAGGCTAGTAAGTCCAAAATCTACAGTGTGGACTGGCAGCCTGGAGACGCAGGAGAGCTGATGGTGCTGCTGAGGCCCAGAGGCAGCCTGTACTCTTAGGTGTTGGGGTGTAGCTCTTACCCAGGCATTGGCTTTGTGTTCAAGGCCTTGCACTTGGATTCAATCCCCAGTGTCCTCCTCTCCACACACAAAACAATGTAAATGGCTATAAATGTAGAATAGAAAATATAGTTGGATATGGTATAAGACTTGGACAAAAAGCACTGTAATTCTTGAGAACTATTGCTCAGAAATTGATTCTCAATCTTGGCTACACATCAAGTTACTTGGGGGATGAAAGTCTCTGTCCAGGCTCTGCTGTGTACCAATTAGATCTGCATTCTAACTGGGGACAAAACCATAGACCAATCTTTTAAAACCTCTCCTGGTGATTCCAATATGTCACCAACCTCGAGAACCACTGTTGAGGGAGGCAGGACTATGGGAAGTCTTTTAAAATTTTTCTAACTTCCCAGAAACTTCTGGAGTCCATGAGCCCAGGTTTCATTGATTGGTTTGTTTTCCTAGCTGGCCTTGGTCGAACAGGCACTCTGATAGCCTGCTACATCATGAAGCACTACAAGATGACAGCAGCCGAGGCCATTGCATGGGTCAGAATCTGTAGACCGGGCTCAGTGATTGGGCCTCAGCAACAGTATTTGGTCATGTAAGTAACTGGGAAGCTTTCATAATTCCTCAGGGACACACAAGTCTGGAGACGGATAGAAAGTGGTATTTTCATTAGTTTCTAGTTAACAAGAGCTAGTCTGGTAGAAAAAAAAATTGTTCATATATCTTTCTGGAAAGCTGTATTTTGATGTTACTTAAATGCTCTAGGAAACAAACGAGCCTTTGGCTGGAAGGGGACTATTTTCGTCAAAAGTTAAGAGGGCAGGAGAATGGACCACACAGAGCAGCCTTCTCCAAACTCCTCTTGGGTGTTGATGACATTTCCATAAATGGGGTCGAGAATCAAGACAAGCAAGAACCTGAACCGGTAATGGAACCATCCCCAGTAGGCTGTTGTCGTTGTTTTAAATGTTGTTGAGAACCTTATAGGACATGGAGAAAACTATAAGTAAAAAAAATAAACACATTTTGAGGGACTTATTGTCACATAGTTTTTTATGTATATAACCCTCCATCCCTTTTTACTCAATCCCTTTTTACTCTTTTTACTCAAAAAGAGTTAAAATTGTGTGTCCATAAAACTAAATCTTGTTACTCTTTAGACACAGGTGGAAAATGGAAGTCTGTGAAATGAGCTCTTTAGATGCATCTAGTTACTCCCCTGCCCACTCCCCTTTTTCTCCTTTCCTGACAGCTGATTCGGTTCTCAAAGGGAGAGCTTGTAAAGAACCAAGTCTTTAGAGGGTAGCAGTGCTAACTTAAGTGGTGGTAAGTGGATGGTGACATTTTAAGAAGAATGATTTCAGAACTGAAAACCCACAGTGCCTCTTCACCATCCATATGGTTCATAAGGGTTCGGGGTCTGTGACAGTCGCAGGCTTTGGCTGTCTTGAAATAGGACTGACTGTAGCTTGATTTAGAGTTCATTAGAAACTTGAAGTATATGTACATCTGTGTGCATTGGATAAGTAGCCACTACGCTTTACTGCATTAGTAAGTGCAATAAGGATCATTAGCTTAGTGTTTTTTTACTTATACAGTACAGTGATGACGACGAAATCAGTGGAGTGACACAAGGTGATAGACTTCGGGCCCTGAAAAGCAGAAGACAATCAAAAACAAATGCTGTACCCCTCACGTGAGTCTGGGTTCCTTTGTTGTGGTTAATCTTGTTTACTCATGTGTACAGGGTCCATTGTGCGCATTTTCTCCTGCACATGTTTCTTCATAGCTGCATGTCCGTTGCACTGTTTTGCAATGGTTACCTATTTTATTTAAAATCTAGGGATTTTAATGCTTGTCTGGGAAGTGCTCAGCCATTCACTAATCTGCGTCCTATTGTCATAAATCTCAGGAGCCATTATAGGTAGGAAAGTAATATTAGGAAAGCTTTTTCTCTAGGGATGAACCAGTACCCAGGGGCATTCTACCTCTGAGCTACACCCACAGTTCTGTTTATTTACTTACTTATTTATGTTTGAAACAGGTCTCAATGAGTTGGTGAGGCTGGCCTCAAACCTACGATTCTCCTGTCTCAGCCTCCCAAGTACCGGGATTACAGGTGTGAGCCAGCATGCCTGGCTAAAATGATAACTTTCTTTAAATTCACCACCATATTATAGACCATCTGTTTTGATAATGGTAGAATGTAGTCAGTTGTGACATTGTTTAGGGGCAATAATGAACTACTATAAACTATATTTTGCATATTTTGAGGGGAATTTTTATATTATAGATTTAATGCAAGAATAGAAAACGTTATGGTTATCGAGTCTGTTAATTTGGATTCAGCCTCATGGGACATTCAGGATTGTTAGATAAATATGGAAAACCAAAATACATGGCCATTGTACTTTTTTCTAGGCTCTTTTAATAGATGTTCCAACCTGTGCCGTGGATCTCTCTCTTCCTTTCTTAACCTCCCTTTCACTGTGGGGGTACCACATTTCCAACCTTTTTCATGGGGGAGGACTAATGGAGATAAGTCATTTTACATACATATCTTATAATGTGGTAAGGAACTGATAATATAGTAAGTCATTTACATTGTCAAAGAATAGACTTTCTTCTTAATTAAAAGTGGTTCTAAGCCAGGCGTGGTGGCACACGCTTGTAATCCCAGTACTTGGGAGGCTGAGACCGGATGATCCCAGTTCACAGCCAGCCTCAACTACTTAGTGAGGCCCTCCGCAACTTAATGAGACCTTGTTTCAAAATAAACAATAAAAAATGAGGCTGGGATTGTAGCTCTGAGGTAGAATGCCCCTGAGTTCAATCCCCAGTAGTAAAAAAAAAAAAAAAAAAAAAAAAAAAGTGGTTCTAGCTGGGTATGGTGGCACACACCAGCACTTGGGAAGCTAAGACAGGAGGATCACAGGTTCAAGGTCATCCTCAGCAACTTAGCAAGTCTCTGTTTCCAAATAAAAAATAAAATAGGGCTGGGAGTGTAGCTCAGAGGTAGAAAGCCCTGAGTTCTATCCCTGATACTTAGAAAAAGAAAAAAAAAAAGGTTCTTTAGTGGTATCTCCTCATATAATTTAAAGTTCTGAAGTAGAATGACACATAAGACATGGGTTTGCTCTATGAGAGGTTCTTAACCCAAAGCAAAGCATAGCATCATGTTTTTCCAGTATAAAGTGCCTTGTGACTACAGTGTCAATATTGATTTCAGGCATTTATTAAGAATTCTCTTAGTAGTTTAGTAGTGCTTCAATCAATGAGACATATAAGTATATTATATAATATACTTTTAACTTCAAATGCCACTTTGTTTTTATTTTATTTATTTATTTATTTATTTTGGGTTTTTTTGGCGGTACTGGGGATTGAACTCAGGGGCATTCTACCTCCGAGCTATACCCCCAGCCCTATTTTTTATTCTTTATTTTGAAACCGAGTCTCACTAAGTTGTGGAGTGCCTCACTAGGTAGCTGAGGCTGGCCGCGAACCCGGATCCTCTGGTCTCAGCCTCTCGAATGCTGGGATTACAAGCGTGCGCCACCACGCCCGGCTGCCACTTTGTTTTTAATTTCTTTCTTTTTTTTTTTTTTTTTTTGAGATGGGTCTCAGTGTTGTTTTCCAGGCTGACCTCGAACTCCTGGGCTCAAGTAGCCCTCTTGCCTCAGCCTCCCAAGTAGCTGGGACTGCAGGCACTACAAGCATATGCCCAGCTTGTTAAAATTTTTATCTGAGGTTTTAATGGTTTTTTATTTAGGGAATAATCATCCTGAACCTAGTTCTAGGCATGGTGGAAGAAGGTAGGTAGTGACTTCACTGCACATTTGAGTTACCTGGCAACTTAGGAAAACGTAGCTAGTATAAGTTGGGTGGCTCAGGGGTGGGGTCTGAGTGTCCATGTTTCCACAAAGCTTCCCCATGTTGCAGATGCTATGTTGTTGGTCCAGGGACTACTCTCTGAATTGCAAGTCCTAGAAAATCAACACTGGTGCACTTTTTTACTTTGTCTTTAAGAATACACATTGACATTTTATTATTAGATTGTTGCCCTCTGTTCAAAGAGTCAGGTTAGGAGTCAGGGGATGCAAATGCTTGGTTAAAAATTCTTGATAAAAAGCCAAGCTGGGCATGGTGGCCACGCTTGTAATCCCAGTACTTGGAAGGCTGAGACGGGACGATCGGGTTCGTGGCCAGCCTCAGCTACTTAGTGAGGCTCTCCGCAACTTTGTGAGACCCTGTTTCAAAATAAAAACTAAAAAAAAAAAAGAAAAAAAAAAATAGGACTGGGGGTATAGCTCAGAAGTAGAATGCCCCTGGGTTCAATCCCTAGCACCACAAAAAAAAGAAAAAGAAAAAAAAAAACTTGATAAATAGGGCCCATAGGAAATTTTCTTTAGTTACCCTCTTCAATACTCTTGGAAATATGTTTTCTATAGCTAAAATCACATAGTGCTCACTTCTAGGAAAATTTAGATTACAAAATTTATAGCTAATAGGTTTGTGGTAATATAAAAGAAAACAAATGCAGATTAAAACTTTTAAGTAGCATTGGAACCAGCAGCTTATCCTGGATGTTACTCCATTCACCAGGATATGTGATGTTCCCTGGGATAGAAGTCCAGTGTGATGGTAATGGCTTAATGAAGAAAGTACTTGGAGGTCTGGGGTAACCACTTGTCTGCATGCAGGAGGCCCTGAATTAGATCCCCAGCACCAAAGAAAAAGGAGGAACTAGAAAAGACTTGGGGAAGAGGGACCAGTTTTCTAGTTACACCTTACTACCTCTTGTCATAAAAAAAAAAAAAAAACCCAGTTAGCAACAAAATAAGGTAATGAGGTGGTTGGAGATCTCCCCCCCTTTTTTTAATTGTAAGCCTAAAAATAGAATAGTCCCCAAACTGCCCCCTCACTCATCTACATACACAGTTAACAAGTTTTTAGGCCACCCTAAAGAAAGCAAATGTTCAAGTTTTTTAAATTTCTTAATTAGTCTAAAGACCCGGGAGGCTTTTTGGTGAGTCACAGAAAATCTCCTTCCTGGTTCTTTACATCATTTTGGTGATCTCCACCTTGCTTTTTTAAACCCTCTTTGCTATTATAACATCTCTTGCTCTTATTTGTGGCTCTTTTGGCCCTAGGAGAGGAAGTCAGTTGGAGGTTACCTATCTTTCCCTGCCAAGTCTTTGTTGGTATTTTAGAAATAAAAGGCCCCCTGAGAGAGAGTGGTAGATAGCAGCTTGGGTTGAGAAATCTAAATTCAAATCCCGCTTCCCCACCTATTACTGTGGGTGAGTTATTTTGCCTGGATATTGGTACTTAGTCATATGGAGATAGCTGTGAGAAGGAAAGTTAGTGAGAAGTACATATGTACTTGTGATTCCTAGGTGAAAGTTAAGATACAGAAAATATTATTCCAGTGATTGTTTTCTCCTTTACTGGGGGAGAAGTTGAGGTTGCTAGAAATTATCCTGACTTCCGTGAAGACAGTAAATCATGTAGCACCAGATGTTGATTTGATCTTCAGGACTCGATAGCAAGTATATCATTATCTGTGATAAAATTGGTTTGGTAGGTTTTATAGCTTGAACCTGTGTGCTGCTAGGTTTTTCAAGGCTAAATGATATGACTTTAAAATAGCAGTTCGGTGACTACCAATGAAGGGGATGGGTAGAGCATTCTGTAATGTCCCTAGGCTACTCTATAATGTATTAATTGTTATTATTAATATATTCTTAATATATTATTAGTAGATTTGTTACTTTGCAGGAAGATTGACTGAGATGATGTAAGTATGATTTATGGTTTTACTTCAGGTCCACCCTTTTAGTTAACATAGAGCTCTCTATGATCATAGACGATGACAATGACAAGGTCAAGGGCAGAGGGAACATGGTAAGCCAAGTCAGTCACTCTGACCTAGGTCAGCCCAGTGCTTTGCACACAGCACATGCTCAGCAGAGCCTTTTGTATCTGGTCACAGAGGTGTCCCAGCAACCACTTACAAGTACTGTCCATGGAAGGAGCTTGTTGCCTTCCAGAGTCGAGGAGGTTTCCTTCTGCACTGGTAGAACCCAGCCCTGTACAGTAAGAAACACCAGGCTCAAAGCCAACTTGGATTGCATGAGGAAAACAACTAAACAAAAATATATAGTTGGACTACATAAGTGAAATTTGTTGCCCCAAGTTGGATGCACATCTATAATCCATGTTGTCCAAAAGTGCCATTTACCTAAACTCCTAGATAATTTAGGAGTTGTAGCTCAGTTCTGTTTCTTTCATAATTGTGCCTCCTGTGATCTTGTTAAATAGTGTAGGGTACTCTTCCCCCCGCCTGTGGTTTGGTTTAGTTTTTTGCATATACATATTTGTGCATTTTATCTGTGACCAATTTTAGTATCATAAAGTTAAATTAACATGGGCAGTTATCCATCTAGACATTGTGCCTAACATTTGTTCCCAAGAGTCAAATCTTTTTCAACTGAAGATAGCATTTTTCTCAACATAAAATGTCAAAACACCATCCTTGTTTCCCTTCCCTTTGCATCCCAGTTGCTGTTCTGGGCTTTTTAAGGTGCCTAAAATTCACACATGGCTTAATGTATGTATGTATTTATTTATTTATTATGTTATTTATTTTGGTTTCCCAATTTGAACACCTGTTCTTTCCCCTTCGCCCCTTTCCAGATGTCCCCTAGCTGTGCTGACCTCTGCACTGTTTAGTGTTGTCATCTGGTGGATTGTATGTGACTACATTCTTCCCATCCTGCTGTTCTGTCTCGATGGTTTCAGAACACAGTAGCCATCAGGACCTTTGACAGATAGCTGCTGTGTAAGTCCTGTTCCACTCCTCTACTGCCACCCCCTTCTGGCGTCCAGATGATCCTCACGGTGTATGTTTTTCTCTTTGTGAGCCCTCCTGGCATTGTTGCTTGCCTATTTTCAAAGGTTCTTTCTCTGAATCTTTTCAGTGAATGGGATGGTGGCAGGGAGGGAGGGCTTCGCTGTTTCTTTCATACCAGAGATATTAAAAGTTACACATTTTGTTTATAAGCTGCACCTAACTCTTAATAGATATTTTGAAATAGCCATTATAAATAAAGACACTGAAACAGTGTCTCTTTCCTATCAAAAATGTTTATTTCATTTGTGATACTTGGGGTGGTTTTCCTACAGTCAGTTGGCAAGTACAGCTGTCTTTTAGTTTTCTAGATCTTGAGTATGTCAATATAGAAAAGAAATTTTTTTTCTCCTTCTGGTTTTCTTTGGGTTTGTAGCCTTAGGTCTAGTGAAGATTGTATCCTGGTTTCTCCCATCAAACAGCAGCTCTCTCATAAGTTTTCAGTCTTATTCCTTTCCTCCTCTGTAGGGAATACAGTAAGTATAGTTATTAAACCCTGATATTAAATGAACCTTGGAAACAAAGAAGACGGGTGTATGTGTGTGTTTATGTTTGTGCATTTCCACTTGACAGTTTCCTTTCCCAAAAATAACCAGAACATCTTTAAAAGTTTAAGATAGACAAGCTCGATTCTCTTGCGATCTTTCATCCTTGAAATGACTATCTTAACAGCAAAGGCATTTCTTTTCTACAGAATAATGGGGCCAGTTAAGACCACAGAAAGAGGATGTGCCCTAGACACTGAGGCTCACCAACCACCCTCTTGCCTCTTGCTGCATTCTTTATGTTCCAATTTTTTTCTTTCATATTTCAAAAATGTCTTTTCTTCTCCCAACTTGGACTTGAAAATTACAAAAGAATGCAGAAGTTCCTTCTAGGATCTCTTCCAAAGTAAAATTCCATTGCAACTTGGTCTGATACTTTTTGGTTCCAGTGAGTGTTTTCATATGGTTAAGAATGACTGAAAAATGAAACAGATTCCACTCTTCAAACTTAAAAGAAAACCTTCTTAACACATTCATATTTATGGCATTTTCTTGACTATCTTACTCAGACAAACTATGATCATATGGATATTTCTGACACAGATTAATCTTTTAGGGATGTTTTCCTTTATTTCTCCTAAGCTTCAAGTTCCCCATATTCTGACTCAAGAGCACCATGCATTGCAGAGGTTTTTTTTTCTTCTCAGACAATTGCAAGTGGCAAAGATGTTCTGAATGGGTGGAGTTGATGCTAATAATACTTAGGCACTTTCATTCCCAGGGTAAGTTTAAAACTCATCTCTATTAGGCTCTTTCCTTTTCAGTATTCTCTGTAAGATACAGAACCTCTCCTGTTGTTACTGATATTTTTCATTATCATTCAGGACATAAGCAGAGTATTCAGTTTAGCCCACCTATTGGAATGTACAGAAGCAAAAAGCTTTCAACAATTACAGTGTTTTTGACAAGTAGTCACCACCTCCCCATTACTTTCTCTCGCAGAGGCTCTGTTTTGTTAGGTGACTGCTCACGGGCACCGGGCACCATCGTTGTCACTCATCTTGGGAAAATAAGGGAGCATCACCTGGTAGGTTGTTGGTGTTGAGAAGCCCAATCCTGGAGCATTGAACTAGAATACTTCACATCCCCATGTCAGGTTCCAGTGGCAAAAAGATGCCTCTGGAGGTTGTAGGCCTTGGGGCCATTGTTCCGAAAGTTCCATGTCAGTGCTTCCACTTAAACAGAACACAGTCATCCTGCTGGGTTCTTTTCTTGGAATTGGACATTCAAGCATTTTGCAACTTGACAGGTATGAGATGCCTAACTTTTCAGTTTTTCCCTTTTCTGTTAGCCTTGCATTGTGCATGCCACGGTATCCAATATCTAAGAGTACTGAGGCTCCAAAGATACTGGGAGAGAAGATTGAACTATGGCCCAGGCAAGAAATAAGTGTGATGAGGGATTTGTCAGGTAGGATGTTAAAGAGGAAAATCCATATGCTGACTGTTGCTTGGAAGAAGCCAGATGAGAGGCGGTTGGGAGACGGAAGGTGGCAAGTGCCCGGCTCCTCCCGGCAGAGGGAGTGCCTGCTGCACTCCGCCTGATCCCTCACCAGAGCAGGCATTGCTTCTAGGCAGTCACTGGTAGTATCTCAATGTAGTTGCTGGGCTCTTCCACCTAATTGAGTCATAACCTACAAATTAGCCATTCTTTTATCAGTACAAATAATGAATCTTTACTGGTAGAATTAATGCATATGGTTTCTGTCATTCTCTTCGTTTCAAAGTTCCACAGAAAGGATTAGCTACTAGTATCAGTATATTATTTCACATTCACTTACACTAATTTTATAGAGAAATAAGTATTTATTTATTTATTTGTGTGATACTGAAGATTGAACCCAAGGGCATTCTACCTCCAAGCTACACCCCCCAGCCCTATTTTATTTTTATTCTGAAATAGGGTCTCGCTAGGTTGTTGAGAGTCTCACTACTTGCTGAAGCTGTCCTTAAACCTGTTGTCTTCCTGTCTCAGCCTCCCAAGTACTGGGATTAAAAGCATGTACCACCATGCCCGGCTGTAAGTACGTTTTTAAATACTCTAGGAAATACTGCTTGATGAAGCACTAATTTCAGGTTTTGAATTGTATTGAAACATTTCAGTAATAATTAATTTTAATAATCAGGACTCAGATTTCCTAAGCAGGTAATGTATTAGCTCTTATTTTTTCTTCATATTAATAATTTTACAGTATAAAAATTCGTTTGCAGCCAGGTGTGGTGGCACACGCCTATAATCTCAGTACTTGGGAGGCTGAGACAAGAAAATCACAGGCTCAAGACCAGCCTCAGCAGTTTAGCAAGGCTCTCAGCAACCTAGCAAGACTCTGTTTCAAAACCAAAATTTAAAAGGGCTGGGGGGTATAGTTCAGAGGTAGAATATCCCTGGGTTCAATCTCAGTACCAAGAAGAAGAAAAAAAAGATAGTTAATTCATATTTTGGGCTATTAGCGGCCTCAAATTATTTGAAAAAAAGATAGATGTGATATCTCAGGAAAAGCCAGCAGGAGTCTCCTTTCCTCCATTTGTAAAGGAGCAGCTGAGGGGGATCGAGAAGTGTTGTGGCTGTGGCTGTGCCTGGCACTGTCTGAGGCTTCAGACTGAACACAGGGCCTCCTGCTGCTAGGCAAGTGGTCTGCACTGAGCCTCATCTGGCTGGCAATCCTCCTAACTCAGCTCCCCCCACCCCCAGCAGCTAGGATTACAGGCATGTGCCACCACACCTGGCTTGTTTTGTTTGTCTTTATGCAGTATTCTAGGTTCAGATCCTTTACAGAGATAAATATTTCCTCCTCACTTTATATAATCAGGATGAATTTTTAGCAGTTGGATAGGAGGAATAACTTCTAACAGTCTAAGCTCAGTATAGGATAATCATGGTTGGCCATTGATATTTCAAAATGAGGAGAGAGATTTCAGATGTTCTCAACACTAAGAAATGATGCACATCTGCGGTTATGGATCAACCCACTGCCCCGATCTGATCAACATGTGTTGAAATGTCACATTGTACCCCATGAATATGTACAATTATTATATGTCTATTAAAATTTTAAATCATTTTTGTAGAGAACTTTTCAGTAAGTCTTTGTTCTCAGGAGTAGAATTTATAAACCAGGGTGGTTGTTGCCTTCTTGAATCCTACAACTATGTCTGCATGTATCCTTTCTGTTCTGTTAGGACATTCAGTACTTCAGGCAGCCATACTTCATGAGAAATGCAGAATCATGCATTGGCTGATTTATCCAGGATCAGATTCCCTGTGTGAGATTGAGGGCTCATTTCTTAAGGCTTTCAGAAATCTTGCATAGACAACGGGCAACCACTGGAATAGTAACCTCCCACCCTCCACAGGCCTCCTCTTCCTCAAACAGCAGCACACCGCTGGTTCAGGAAAACCTGCTGAGTTCTGAGATCTTTGCTTGTACTTAGTGAGACCCTGTTTCAAAATAAAAAATAAAATAGGGCTGGGAGTGTAGCTTTGGAGGTAGAATGCCCCTGGGTTCAATCCCTAGCACTACACACAGGAAAAAAAAAAAGTGTTATATGTGCTTTGTTTGAGGGTAATCCTGTTATTATAAGAGATTATTAATCTTTCCAACATTTGAAGGGCCTGGCTTTGGTTATTAACTACTGTGTAGTGACAGAGGCCTGGGAGGCAGGACTGCTTCGTAGTTGTAATGGCTTCTGTTTACTCTTGTGAGCTGGGTTCTTGCTGATTATTGTTGGCTTTTTCACCTTAATGCTTGAATATGAGAGGAGAAAGCTTTGTTAAGTTAGTGCTTTCTCTTTCAGATAAGTAAATGTCAATCATATAAATTGAGTATATTTGCAGTTCAGATTTTCAGTGACTAACTTGAAGTAAAGACTTGTCTTTCAAATCTTGGTCTACTGTCCCTGTGACAATTTAAGGAGATGAAAAACCCAGTCAGTACCTCCACTTGATAGCAGAGTTCTGTGTAGACTCCCTAGGGTTCTTCATGATTAATGCATTTGCCTGTGGGGCATTCTGCTGTCACAGGAAGGTTCTTAGAGTTTAGTTAAGGCAAGTTTCACAACATTTAAGTGATTTCACTTTAATGGTACTTGGAGTTTAGTAAGTTGTAATCCAGACAAAATTCAGTTTGCTTTAATATAGTTTAAATGTTTGAAATGTTATGTAAAACCATTGATTTTATATTTGTTACATATGTTTTCAGTACTGACTAGTGAATATTGTGGAGCTACTTCCTAAATTTGTATTCATATCCTTTAGAATTTTGGGTTTATGACTCATTTTCATGACTAGAAATCTAAGTCTGTTTATAAAGATTTGACTGATGGATTTCTTTGGTGTGGGAAGTGCTTATAATTCTAGGCCATTCGTTTTCCAAAAGCAAAGCATGCTGGTTATCTTTGTGTAACCTTCAAAGGAAAATGAGATGCTTAATTTCAAAAAGCCTTGATGTTAAAATGCGTTTGCAGAGTTTTTTGTTTTTTTGGCAAATGTGTTTATGGAAATTTCTATTGATTCTGAAAATAATTTGCACTAAGGTGCAAAAATGCCTTCCTCTATCAAGTATTTGAAAGTTGTTTCAGTGAATGTAATCTTATTTTTTCCAACTGTTTTCAGAGTAATTCTTCAGTCGAGTGTTCAGAGCTGTAAAACATCTGAACCTAACATTTCTGGCAGTGCAGGCATTACTAAAAGAACCACCAGATCTGCTTCGAGGAAAAGCAGTTTTAAAAGGTGAGAAAAGAATCCAGTTCTCTTGAAAAGTTCCAGGCATACGTTTCCAGTTTAAATTTTTAGACCCTACTTCTGGAGATTGCCATGAAGATAGGAGAAAGTAGAGTCCCTATGATGGGAAATAATTAATATGTTTTTTATTTGTTCATCATCTACAAAAATCTGAACAATTTGAGTGTTGGCTTTCATTTTATTTTGTTGTTCAGAAGTAATTTTCAAAGTGTGATCTGTGGGTCATGATACGGAAATTTGAGAATGTTTTAAATTAAGAATTTCCAAAGCTCTGTGTCAGGGCTTGGAGGAAGCTCTTCTCATCACACATTAGATACAGCATAACTGTTAGAGATGAGCTGCCAACAAGGGTGATGGTAGAAAGATGGTAGAGTGGGTGTGGGATCCTGCTTGGCCTGGGACTGCTTGTCCTCCCGGCCACAGTTCACACCCAGTGCTGCTGCTGCCACCTTATCCCAAGATTTGTCACTTCCTTCATTGAATACAGGCTCTGACAAGAAAGTGAATATCTCCTGAGACCAGACCAGTGACTCCCTGTGGTCATTCCAGATTTATTGTGAATCAAAGTTTTTTTTTTATAGGATTCAGAAAACAGGTCCTTTTCTAGAGCAGAGTGGGTGATTCCATTACTGTTGTCTCAAGTGTGGCAGGCAGGCGCCAGTCATGTTCATGCATCATTGTCTGGTGTTGGCAATTTGTGCAGTCCTGGCTTTGTGCTTGTGGTAAAATGAGTCTCTTATAATAGATGATAAGTGGCCTGGAGATCATCAAACCAGACTTTAAAATGTCCTCCACAGTTTTCCTGGATGCTTTCTCACTTTCCTGCCCGGCATGTTGGAGATTTGAGGCCTGTGTGCGGTATTATCAATGTTGAGTTAGTCCCTGGAGCTTCCCACAAGCAGCCACCACCTGTCCCAAGAACTCCGCCTATGTGGCGTTTTAAAGAATGGTTCAAGTCTTACATTTTTCTTGTTGCTGATTATTTTGCTTTTGGGTTTTTGTTTTTTGTTTTGGTTTGGTTTTTTGGTAGTGATACTGAAGATTGAGCCCAGGGGCATTCTACCTCCAAACTATACCCCCAGCTCTTTCTGAAAATTATTCTTAATTTGAAAACAGTATCGCACTTGGGAGGCTGAGACCAGAGGATCCGGGTTCACGGGTTCACGGCCAGCCTCAGCTACCTAGTGAGGCACTCTGCAACTTAGTGAGACCCTGTTTCAAAATAAAGAATAAAAAATAGGGCTGGGGTATAGCTTGGAGGTAGAATGCCCCTGAGTTCAATCCCCAGTACCACAAAAAAAAAACAAAAACAGTATCTAAGTACTAGGATTACAAGTGTGCTACCACCATGCCTGGCTCTTTTGTAAAATTTTACTACATAGTTACACTTGCATGGGAATGTGACAGTATCTCAGGATGAGTATTTGAGAAATGTCAGATACTGACTCATGATTTTAGGATTTTAAATATTTTATTAGAGCTGGGAATGGTGGCACATGCCTATAATCCTGGTATTTGAGAGACTGAGAGGATCACAGGTTCAAGGCCAGCCTCAGCAACTTAGCAAGACTCTGAATAAAATAGGGCTTGGGGGTAAAATGCCTGTGGGTTCAATTCCCGAGTACCAAAAATAAATAATAAGTAAATAAATATCTCATTAGAGCTATAGCAAATACTCATACTCGTTTTGCTGATTCCACTTGACAAAAAAGCCAGAGAAATACTGACAAAAGGTTGTAGATTTAGATATACTGTAACATAATAGTAGAGTTATAACAGCAAGTAATAGGAAATGGGCTAAAGCTCATTAAATGACTCCCAAAAACAAGAGTCATTTTTTATTGACTTTCTGTTTTTGACAGTGCTGGGATTCTCCCAGGGCCTCATCCATGCTAGGCAAGCACTTCATCCCTGAGCCACACCCGTAGCGAGAGCCACATTTTTAAAGAAAATGTAATGACTGGATCATTGTTACTGTTCCTGAAGCAATAAATAAAAAGAGCTGACACATAAAAATTCTGAGATATTACTCTAATTTTATAAATGTGTATTATGCTGTATGTAAAATGCAAGCTACATAAATATTCACAGTCATACAGATTTTTGTGTATACATAGAAATAAGATAAAGGAAAAAAATCTACCTTAATATATTCTTTCTTCTGATTGGTAGAACACCTGGGGATTTTTTTCTTTTGTATCATTTTCTTATTTTCTAACTTTCCTACAATATATGGCAGGAATGAAGAGTATTTTAACTCTTAAACTTTTAAGTGAGTCAAGCTGTCAAAGCTTAAAAAGCTGGTGGTAGTGAACTTTATGTTTTCAACAGACACATTTCTTTTGTAGGTCTAAGTATTCAGGCTTCCATTACAGTCTAACACATCTTTACATTTAATTCTTCTTCTTCGGATCGTGCTTTTTTAGGTTACAGCGGAATAGAGTCCAGGAGCGCAGCCCCAGCTCGCCAAGCACTACTATGTTCCTTTGAGGAGGGTTGGCCATGTTTCCATTTAAATCTTATTGCTTTTTCCTGTTCCTGGTGTGTTCTACACTTGTGCTTCTCAGGAGAGATGGCTTCTGATTACCATGAGCATTGGCCTGCAGGCTGTGGATGGGATGTTTTGAGGATTCTAAAGCAGATTTCAGGCTGATCAAGTTGGGCCGAGTGGCAAACTGGCCCAGAGCAGTTTCCAGAAATTTGAGGCAGTCCTGAAAATGAGGAAGCTTCTTTTAAATTCTGAAACGGATTTTCATAGGTGATTTGGAGAGACATAAAACAGTAAGAATTAACTGGATTTCACAGTTCCCTGAGTACCGTCCTCTATGTGGGTTCTGGGGGCTTTGGCCTACGTACATGTCACCTTAACTGTCATTCACCTGCAGCTTGAAAAAAGGACAGATAGATTGTGTACAGTGCCCCACCACCTGCTTCTAGGAGAAATGGGAACCAGAGGCAGTCCAGGTATAGCTAGAGCTTTTGTCCTACTCAATATTACTCATTTTGATTGGAGGGTACTGAAGGAATTAATATATCAGTGCATAATCTGACTCAGGGAGAAAGAATATGAGCTAAGATTATTGAGTAATGCTAAAGTGCCAAATTGAAATATTTTCCTTAAACAGCAGTACAAAAAGCAAAAAGTAGGACACCTTTTCCGTGTACACTGATCCATGCCTTTCAAGATTCTGAGCTTGTGGTCCACTTGAACCATGCGTTTGGAAGGCTGCCTCTGCTGCAGGTGATCGCCATCTGGGCTGCACAGGAGCCTGACTCTTCATCCACACATTCTCATTTGTTCTTCAAGGTTTCCAGGATGAAGACCCCACCTAACCTCACTGTGCACTTAGTTGGCTCCCTTGATTTTGCCAGGGAGGCTCTTTGGTCCTGCAGAACTTTTTTCTCAAAACTGTTAAAAAAGCAGTTACCAAGCAGAGGGCAGGGATAGGAATGTTGTCCTATGTATTTGTTGTTGGGAAAGAAATGCCACCATGTAACTCATGGCAGTTGATCATTCTGTCATGCATCCATTTGGACATAAACCTACCCCTAAGTTTCATGGTACCACCACAGTTCAGGCACAGCAGACATGGAAGGTGACCAAGAGGGTTGACCTTGGTGCTGGGGAGGCCCTGTGTGGCATCTCATTTCCTTTCTCAAGTCCAGAGTGAAATTTATGGGCTTCTCTAGCTCCCACTTCCTGTTATAGCTGTAAGTCCATTTTAACTTGTTTCTCCTTTAATAATGAGTAAATCCAGTGAGTACTGGCTAAATCAAATCGGCCTGGTTTTCAGTGTTGTCACACTATGTCCCCCAGGAGCCATCTCAGACATGTCCTTACGCTTCCAGTGGAGAACTGGCAGCCCCCGCTTTCGCTCACACTACTTCAGTTCATGTATTTACACAGCCCTTCCACTGAGTGCATGTTTCTAGAAGCTTCTCTTTTGTGCATTTTTTTATTATTATTTATCCTATTCTTGAAGAAATCTGTCATGTA
Organism: Graphiurus murinus; assembly: GCA_004027655.1. Taxonomy (NCBI): domain Eukaryota; kingdom Metazoa; phylum Chordata; class Mammalia; order Rodentia; family Gliridae; genus Graphiurus; species Graphiurus murinus. The sequence continues at coordinate 26,869 of PVLC010006168.1, read as the reverse complement.
CAAGTGACTTTTTTTATTCCAAATTGCATCTTTGGAAACCATTGCTGTGCTCCAGCCACCATACCACCTCATGTCCATGCTTTGGGCTTCTCTGTGCTTGCTTGTTCCTGTTATAGGGAAGAGGGGTGCTCAGGTTTGTTTTTTAGCCTCCAGAGCCACAAGTGTTTTTATGAGCACATCAGCTGGCAGTAGCTACATTTGCTTCTTTGACTTTTTAAGTCCTTTTTGCAAAGCTCACCGCCTTTGTGCCTGATTTTGACTGAGTCTTGACTCTTTGTCTCAGATCTTGGTGCTTGTTCCGTTGCTCCTGGACTCCCAGTTGTGTTCCTGCCATTATCTCCAAACATGTACCTCAGCATAGGAGCCCCAGGATACCATCTCTATTCTGTTTTTAAATGCTGGATCGCTCTGATCTTTTAAATATTAATTGACACCCCTTTGGAATTCCAGATACTTTCTCACTTTCTCTACTAGGCCTTTTCACTCAGTCCTCAGTGGGGGTCTCTGGAAACTAACTGACCAGTTCAAGCCTTTCCTGGGTGAGCAGCGTCCTCGTCCAGTGCAGTCTCCTTCAGATTCAGAGTGGTTTTTCTCATTTGACTTTTGTTTTTCTCTGAGAGTTGCTGTTGAATTGGAAGTGTGAGGGAATGTTGGGGAGGAAAGGAAGGAAGGAAGGAGCTGTGAGAGAGTCAGGGTTGATTGCTGAGGAGCAGGACAGGGTCTTTGGGTGTCCTCGCCTGGGCCCTGCAGTCACTTCATGGTTGTGCTGTTGTGTGAGGAAGGTGGGGTCAGAGGAGCTGGAAACTGGTTGTGGCGCTGGAGCTTTTTCTGTGACCAGGTTCTGGCTTTTGAATCATCCAGTAACCCTTCTTTATCTTTTCGTTCTTCCCACTTTTCCCACAGCCTGGTTCCTCGGAGGGAGAGAAGGAGAAGGAGTGCTTTGCCGCAAATGCCCTTGACGGCATTATGGTATTCTGATTGCTCTGCTGCCCTTGCCCGCTCGTCTTTGTTATTTCTATTTATTTCTATTGGGTTTTTTTTAAATTTTTCTTTTATTTTTTGCAGAATTGAACCTTTTTCTGCCCTGCCTTTCTCTCCTGTTTGTCTTTACTTTATGGTTGATACTGTACTGTCTTCTCCAAAGTATTTGTCATTTAGACATTATCTGAAGTATGTACTTTTTCGCATGTCAATATTTTTATTATGTTACCTTCCTTGTCTTTGAAAACTTCCTCTGAGACACTTTAAAACTTTCGTGGTAAAATCTTTTTTTTTTTTTTTCTTTCTCCTCAGTCCCTCCATTTCAAGGACTAAAACAGTCTTGCGTTAAGTAAAAACCAGAACTGAAGGAAGACTCTGGGAACAGAAAACTCCAACAGGACTTAGCACATTATTTGAGAACAAAACAAAATTGTAAAAGCCTTAGTCGCTTTCCACCTAAGAAGTTTATTCAAAGAAGAAAATGTCCACTGGAGTTTCAGTAACTCACTGAGTCTGGTAAAGGGCCCAACTCTCCTTTTCATAGAATCTTCTCAAGTTGAACAGCAAAAACACTGTCGTAAAATGTAGTCTCAGGTGTAACTCTCCGGCCCTCTGCCGTCCAGAACGCTGACTCTTCGTGTGGTGCGTGTGTCCCTGTGATGGCAATCACGTTTGAGGCTGGCCTGCAGAGGAGCGCAGGAACTGATGGCTGTTTTTTACGTATTTATTTTCTGTTCAGCCTGTGACTCGAAATTTGCAAAGATAAAACAGGCATTACGGAAATGGTAAATGTGTGGGATACTGTTTAGTTCAATTATCCTCAGTTTCCTCTGTAATGCTATGGTCACGTTCTCTGTGAAGTACCCAAGCTGCTTGTCTTCCGCCGAAGAGTGCTTTATTAACAAGAATCTGTGAAAGCCACATTTAAACACTGTTGCATGTTGCAATACCAAGTGGTACTTTGGTCACCTAAAACTTGCCAGAGAATATTAATGGAAGCTTTAAAAGACTCAGGGGGAGAAATTGTTCCAGAGTTGGAAGATTATTGCAAGTTCTTTTTTTTTTTTTTTTTTTTTCTTTTTCCGTCATTTAGGGACTGAAGAATTGTAAGGCTGTGCATTGGATTGCCTAATCATACCAAGTAAAATCTTTTCTTCCATGATGGAAAAAACAGGCCAGGCACAGTAACACATGACTGAAATCTACTACTTGGGAGGCTGAGATGGGAGGATCCCACGTTCAAGGCCAACCACAGCAACTTACTGAAACCCTCAGCAATTTAATGAGACCCTGTTTCAAAATAAAAAGGGTTGGAGGTGTAGGTTGGCAGTAGAACACCATGGGTTCAATCCTGAGTACCACCAAAAACAAAACAAAAACACCACACTGTTAGTTTTTACTGGAAACAGCATCCCAAATAATAGCGGCTTTAAAAACAAAAATGTTAACACTTTGTAAGAGTGTTTATGTGTAATACTGTGGGTTTTTTCTATGTGATGAGTCTGAGGCCATTCACACATGCTTTGGCTTCAGTGACAGTTCCTTGCACCTAGAGTTCAGAGTAGAGAACTCGCTGTTGCCTCAGGTTAGGGAACACAGAGTGCTCCCTAGCTGCAGAGTGCCTTCTTCTCCCAGCCCTCCTGAAACACAGCAGAGGCTGTGACTTAGAGCAATCACAAAGGCAATTTATCTTCTGCTAAAACACACACACACACAGACACATGGCCATAATTAAAGAATATTTTGCAATCAGTCCCCTTGGTTACCTCCCATAAGAAATGAATGGCTTTACTTATTGGTAACCAGTTTTTGCCATCCTGGTTAGAAGTCTGGAGGGCACAGTGTGGAAAGGTGGCAGAGGCAGATGCCTTCCAAGACGAGGTGAATGTGTTAGGCAAGCAGGCAGTTCCGTTTAGAGTCTTGCCTCTTTGGCAGCTGGAATAGACAGGGTAAAGTCTGTTAATGCAAAACGAATTGTAAGACAGTGGTTCCCCCAGTTCAGTGTGTCTGCTGTTGGAGTAGAGCAGCATGGCATTGACTGACGTGGAGGGAAGGAAGGGAGCCAGTGTCCCAGCCACACAGCAGCTCTTGGCCCATCAGGTGCTGTGGGGGTGAGATTGTGCCAGTTTTTAAACCCTGGGGACAAGATCACAAGAAAACAGTGGTTTTCTGTCCCTGGAAAGTGAATAGGTATGAGATCTGGCGGGAGGAGGAACATTCCGTTTATTATACTGTGCTGAGGGAATACTAAATATTGAGACTGCACCCCATGCATAAAACACTGCATTTCCAGGGCAGTGCTTCCTCCTGCGGCCCATCTCCTCCAGCTGGTTTTGAAGACTACACTTTGATCTGAACCACGCTTGGTTTAGCTTTCCTTACACGGGAGTAGGTAGGTTTAAGTGCTGCCTGCTCAGGCTCATGCCAGGTTCTGGCTCCCTCCTGGTTAACAAGCTGGTGGGGAGGAGCTTTTGGGCTTCAATGGTAACCACAATGCTTTTTTTTTTTCTAATATTATAAATTGCCTTTTGTGTTGACTCCTCAAATTTTCAGCCAAAATTGCTACCACAGTGGCTCTTGCTAAAAATCCTTGTGTGTAACTAACTCACTGAAATTGGTCACAGTAAACTTACACCTCACTGAAGACGTGTTCCTTGGAGTGCCCAGGTAACGGGTAGTGCTTCCAACGGGTCTCATAACTACACTAGCAAGCTTACTGAGGACATCTTGAATCCAGGAAGTCTCTGGTGTTACTGATGAAAAGTTCTGCCTGCTAAGAATAAGAGTAGACTCTCCCTACCCACCCACCCGCACACCCAAAACCACAAAACACCCAGCTTCTTCTGGGATTCTTTGAGTGTGATTGTAGAAGACCTTGTTACTGTGGAATATGAAAGCATGTGCCAGATGGAGAGATTCCTTTAACTTAGTAGCCTTAAATAGCTGAAAATATACCAAGACCACTTCCAGTGGAATTAAAATTAGAAAGGAATATTTATAGGTGCCCTTGACGCTTTCTAGGGACTCAGGTAAGAGTCCCAGGGAGGCTCTAAGCACACAGACCCTGGTGTATGAAGCTGAGGGCAAGCAGAGCTCCTGCAGGTCAGAAGATGGCTGGCCAGCGGCCCTCAAGGCGCCCTGGCTTGTGTAGTGCTGCTGCTGCTTGTCTCCAGAATCTCTCAGTACTAAACCTGAGCCCTTAACCTGGCCTACACCTGCTTCCCCACCTGCCCACTACCCCTGGGCTAGTTTCTACCTCTTGGCTTGGGCCCAGACGGATCTTAGAGGCATTCCTAAGCGTTCTCATAAGGCCAACGTGTTTGCTCTCAGAGCAAGGTACAGTCAGGCAAGCCCCGTAGGCCTGCAGCTTTCTGGGCACCCTTTGCCAAGAGTGCCTCAAACCTTCCCTCTGCTCGAATTGCCATCAATTACAAATGAACGATAGACTCATTTGATGTTTATTGCAGAAGTGGCTCAGCTGCTTCTGTTCATTTCTTTAAAAACAAATTTGTACTGCATTTAAGAAAGCAGTGCTCATCTAAAACAACCTTCAAACCCTTTATTTCTTGACTAGCCCTCCAACTGAAATGTCCTAGGGAGGCTAGCTGCTGCTCTTTTCTCCTAAATCTGAGTGTTCTCTGTGTTGCTAAGTGGAAATACTACGATGTGTTTAACAGACTGGACAACTCTCCTATACTGTCTAGGAAATTACCTCCTTATTACCCAGTACAACTGTCAGCAGACATGTCCATCAGATGAGAGTACTGCAGTTTTATATTAATAATTTGCAGACTTTTATCTAATGTGCACTCATGTACAGAATATAAAAGTTTTAAAATGTAACTGATTAATCAGTATTTGGTCAATCATTGTCTTGTTTTTTTATTAAAATGTATATTTCTAATATTTTTTAAAGCTGAGAGAACTGGTTGAATGTTTATTTTCTTGAAGGTATTTTTAAGATAAAGCTTCATAATGGCCTGTAAACCTCACGTATATATGTAGTTTGATACATATTGTTGCATTTGAAAATCTTGTGTATTGTAACTTGTTTTATACAAAATACTAAATAGTGGAAATTGTATAATTACAATCGTATAATTAAAAAAGTATCAATCAAACAGCCTTCTGATTTATTATCTTCACTTGAACATTCTGAGTTATGTTAGACATTGGTTAAAGTGTAAAGCAGATGGAACCCTTCCTTACTAGTTTGTCAAGGCTGCCAAAACAATACCACAGTCTGGGTAGAGTAACAGAAACTCGTTTCTCGAGTCCCCAGGCCTTGAGGCCTCACATCTTGGCTTGCAGGGTGTCACCTCCAGCTGGGCCTCGCCTGGCCTTTCCTCTGCCTGCCCGTCCCCAGTGTATCTCTGTCCTATCTTACAAGGGCACCATTTGGATTGGGTCCGGGACCACCCCCAGCTACCTCACTGGAACTCTCTCTTTCAAGGTATCTCCAGATCCCAAGGCATGGGGAGTTAGGACTTCAGCACTTGCGTGTTGGGAACACAGGAGTAAGACTGAGCCAGGGGCTCCTGCTACAGAGTGCAGACCGTGCACTGTTTTGGTGCTTGGATAGCTGTGCTGCCCTCCATGTCTGATGTTGCCAGGCATCAGCCTCCCAACCATCCGGTCTTCCTCTCCTGAGACCTGATGCCCACAGCTCACATAGGTTGTGTCTAGGACTCAGGACCTTCTGCATTCTGCCTGATTCCCCAAGGAGCTGGGCTCCACTTCCTACAGGAGTACAAACATGGGAACTTATCTTGCTGCCCCTCTCACCTCCTGCACATGGCTCCCCTAAGTGTGGCTGCCCTTTGGGAAGCAGTGGGCTACCTGCCCCTCCATGGCGTCTCGAGGCCATGCTGAGCATCATTCTTTCCTACTGAAGTGTATGAGTCCTGTGGAGCGTGGCTTGGTGGCAGGGTCGGGGGCTGCCTGGTCAGATGAACCGAGGCATGTCTTCCAGAGCCATGCAACATGAGTGGTGTGCAGCTGAGAACCCTGCCTGCTGAGGTCTGTGGCCACGCTGTCCGGGGCCCATCCACTATGGGGACAATTTTCTAATCCCCTCAGCTTCTGCTTCTCAAACAGGAGTAAGAATTCCTTAAGCAGTTTGAGAATTAAGTGAGGTAATATATGCAAAGTGCTTAAATAAAGTGATCTTGGGCACATAGCTTTGAATAAATTTATTTTGTTACACTTTTTTTTTGCAGTACTGGGGATTGAACTCGGGGTCACTCTACCCCCAGCCCTTTTTTTTTTTTTTTAATTCTTTATTTTGAAAGCGAGTCTCAGCTGCGGAGTGCCTCACTAGGTAACTGAGGCTGGCCTCGAACCCGGATCCTCCGGTCACAGCCTCCTGAATGCTGGGATTACAAGCGTGTGCCACCACGCCTGGCTTGTTACACATTTTAGATAATAGATAATTAGGTAAAGATTATTTAATGGCAGATTATGTTCCCTTGAGATCTAATATTTTGGCACACAGTTTATACACCCATAATGGTGTAAGCATTTTATTTAATTTGCTTTTGCGGTACTGAGCATTGGACCCAGGGGCATTCTAACTCCGAGCTATACCCCTAGCCCTATTTTTTATTATTTATTTTAAAATGGTCTTGCTGAGTTGCAGAGGACCTCACCTGTTTCAGCCTCCCAAGTACTGGGATTACAAGTGTGCACCACCATGCCCAGCTTGGTGTAAGCATTTTAAAAGAGGTAAAGTAAGTTACTTTAACTTGCAGGGGGAAATCCATCCTCTGGAGGTCTCTTGAGAGTGACTGTCAGAGGCCAGGCTGGGATATTGTTCGGTTTGGTTTGGGGTTTTTTTTTCCCCCGCGGTACTGGGGATTGAACTCAGGGGCATTCTACCTCCGAGCTACACCCCCAGCCCTATTTTTTATTCTTTATTTTGAAACCGGGTCTCACTAAATTGCAGAGTGCCTCACTAGGTAGCTGAGGCTGGCCACGAACCCAGATCCTCTGGTCTCAGCCTTCCAAATGCTGGGATTACAAGTGTGCGCCAACTTGCCCGGCTTGGTTTGGGTATTGAGGATTGAACCCAAGGACATTCTACCTCTGGGCTACATCCTCAGCCATTTTTCATTTTGAAACAGGATCTCACTAAGTTGCTGAGGGTCTCGTTTAGTTTCTGAGACTGGCCTCAAACCTCTGGTCCTCCTGACTCAGCCTCCCAAGCACAGATTACAGGCTTGTGCCACCCTACCTGGCTTGGAGGATTGTTGTGGGTAGAAAAGGTCCCCTTATGAGGCACCACTGGCTGGTTGAGATGGAAAGAGCAAGTCCCAGCGATGTGCCACTTCTTTGTGGCCTTGGGGATCTGCCTCTGAGCCTCACTTTGTTCACCTTACAGTTGAACCAGAAGCCAGGTGTGGTGACAAACCTATAATCTAAGTACTTGGGAGGCTGATACAGGCCAGTCTCAGCAACTTAGCAAGGCCCTGTCTTAGAATAATAAAAAGGACAGGGGGTGTAGCTCGGAAATCGAATGCCCCAGTACTCAACTCCAAGTACCAAAAAAAAAAGAAAAGAAAAGAAAAAATGTTGAACCAGAAAGTGTAGAGGACCTGACCATTCTTTGCACAGCTCTGGTGCTGCCAAGGGGTATAATAGCAACTCTGCACCCTCTCCCCCATCCCCCACTCACCCCACAGATGAGTGCAGTTGTGGCTTCATTGGAAGGCAACATGTTGGAAGGGATTCTCCAGAAACTTAATTTTTACCATTTCCGTAGTACCCATGACTTACATTTTCTGCCTGTTGGCCATATGAATGGTCTCTAGCTCTTTACTGGTTATAGCGCTGTGTGAATATTCTCATTTATAAGTTTTTCCTAAGAAGTGGGATTATTTCTTTAGGGTAAGTTCTTTTCTTTCTTTTTTTTCCCCCTTGGGGTAAATTCTAACAAAAAATTTTGGATCAAAGTTGTGTTTTTTTGTTTTTATTTGTTTCTGTGATACTGGGGATGGAACTCGGGAGCATTCTACCTCTGAGCCATACCCTCAGCCCCATTTATTCTTTTATTTTGAAACAAGATCTCACTAAATTGCTGAGGCTGGCAGTGAACCTGAGATCCCCCTGTCTCAGCCTCCCACACACTAGGATTACAAGCATGAGCCACCATGCCTTGGCTTTGATCAAAGATGTGAAAAAAAAAATCTTTTTGATACTGAGGATTGAACCCAGGGGCATTCTTCCTGTGAACTGTACCTTTTTTTTTTTTTTTTAAACAATCCCTCAAGTTGCTGAGGGACTCCCTAAGATGCTTGAGGCTAGCCTCCAACCTGTGATCCTCCTATCTCAGCCTCCCAAGTACTGGGATAACAGGCATGTGCCACCATTTCTGGCTGTGTAAAATTGTAAGGTTTTTGTTGTATGCTGCATCCAAGAGCAGTTTGATGTCATCGTGGAGAGTGTGGGTCCTGGGCCAGCCTGTTTTGGTGTAGGCCTTGGCTCTGCCCACTGGTCAGCTTGGGCCAAGTGCCTGCTTAGACCTCATTTCTTCTGCAAAATGGGGATGGCAATAACCCTCTTACAGGATTATATGTGGGTTAAATGAGTTAATATTATTTAATCACTTAGAACAAATGTCTGGCACATAACCCAAGAACCATATGTATTGTGTTTAATGAAAAATAAAAAGTATTACTATAATGCTTTCCAAAAGGACTGTGACAATGAAACACCCCACCCCACCCCCACTAGCAGCTGTCGCAACACAGGTGAGCAGGGTTGTGGGTAGGGTGTTGGCCCCAGTGTCCAGGGTCATGGGTCAGAAGTCACATGACACCTATCTTTCAGCTGTTTTTATTATTCAGGTTTGGGGCACTTGTCAGTTTGCTGGGGGAGAAAGTGGAGCCTCCTGGGTAGACCTGGCCAGGTGTCTCCGGGGGACACCAGCCCCTGTGGAGCTGCAGGTGCTCCCACACCAGCCTGTAGTTCTCCTGGCCACTTGCCTCTAACTATGTCTCGTCTCTTTGCCAGCAAGTCTGCATGACTTTGACATGCTCCTGGATGATGAGAGCTCTGTCTACACTGAGATCCCCAGGTAAGGAGGCTCCTGCCTGGTGGGGCCCAGCCAGCACAGGCCCAGACTCACCCCCCAGAGTCTCAGAATAGCTACATAGCATCCATCTATCTATCTGTCTATCCATCTATCTATCATCATCATCTTTTATCTATTATGGGAAGGTACTGGGGGTTTACCCAGGGGCATTCTACATCCAAGCTATACCCCCAGTCCTATTTTTTAGTTTTATTTTGAAACAATCTCGCTAGGTTGATGAGAGTCTCACTGCTTGCTGAGCCTGTTCCTTGAACCTGTGATACTACTGTCTCAGCCTCCCAAGTACTGGGATTATAGCTGTGCACCAACACAACACACCCAGCTGTATTTTTTTTTTAAACCTGGGAGAGGCTTTGGGTGGAAAAGACTGTGGAAGAGATGGGTGGTTGTGTTGTACTTGATGGTTTCTCCTCATCCTAGGCGTCCCAGCCCTTGGAAAGTCTAGACACCCCAGTGTTCTCAGCCAGCTTCAAGGGGCCACACAGCCCCAAGGGAAACCCTTTTTTTTTTTTTACAGTACTGGGGATCGAACCCAGGGGCATTCTACCTCTGAGCTACACCCCCAGCCCTGTTTTATTTTTACTTTGAAACAGGGTCTCATTAGACTGATCAGAGTCTCACTACTTGCTGAGTGTGTCCTCGAACCTGTGATCCTTCTGTCTCAGCTTCCCAAATACTAGAATTACAGGTGGGCACCACCACATCTGGCTTCAGATAGGGCACTTACTGGGTGATGTCACAGAAACTGCACTGAGACTTTGGGACCCTGCAGAAGTGTTGCTTTCCTGCCCTGTCTGCTCAGGGTTGGACCACCTGATTGGCCCTGGCATGTCTCTTGGTGGAACAGTCAGAGAGAGGCTCCCTGTTGTCACCACACCAGGGGGTGGTGTCTGTTGTGACGCAGCTGTAGGATGCCTGGGGACGCCCTAGCTGGCCTGTGGTTGGCACACCCATCAGGAGCAGTTGAGTTCCTTTGTCCTCGTGGGCAGGACTGCACAAGGGGAGATGACTGGTGCCTGCCTCCCCCTGCTCCCCATGCTCAGTCATTCTGCTCTGGCCAAGGGGGTAGCTGTTGTATTAAACCCATCCTTGGTGTGGAGGTACATGCTGGTAATCCCAGTACTTGGGAGGCTGAGACAGGAGGATTGGAAGTTCAAAGCCAGCCTCTGTAACTTTGAGGCCCTCACAACTTAGTGAGATCCTGTTTCAAAATAAAAAAATAGGACTTATGGTTATAGTTCAGAGGTAGAACGTCCCTGGGTGCAGTCCCCAGTACCACAAAAGAAAGAAATACAAAAGCTGTCCTTGCCAGGTCCCCAGCAACTCGCCAGAACTGGGCCCACTGTGGTCAGAACTCTTAACGGTCTCCTCCCTTTTCTAGTGATGGCTGGCTGTCCCGGGCCGTAACCTTCCTGGACCGGTTCTTATTCTGGCTGGGTATCCGCAGGGATTAGACCTCCAAAGAAGGTCGCCTGAACTCCGTCCTGCGCCCATGGAAGTTCCTTCCAGGTGCCACTGAAGCCTGGCCCTCAGCCGCTCAGCAAGTGTTCTCGCCTCCATCTTCCTCTGAGTGTTGGGATTTCTCCCCAGGCCTTCCTGGATGGAGCCTGCAGTGTGCCTGGGGTGGGGAAAGGACCGGGCTGATGCCCGCCGGAAAGCCCCTGGGGCGTGCCTCTCGAAGCTTCTTGTTCTGGGAGCTGGGTGACCATGGGTGGAAGTCAAAACCCTCCACTTCCCCGAAAATGTTCATGCCAGGCTTCTGAAGGTCGCGCACCCCAGGGCTGTGTCCGTACAGGTTCCCCTGAGGTGGCAGCTGCCCCCCCCCCCGGCCCGGCTCCCCGCCTGTGCCTCCAGGGAGCCTCATTAAACCTTCACAAGCAGCGTGTTTCCCACTTGGTCACATGCCCGCTTCTCATTCCTACCTCCCTGACGGGCAACCCAGTGCTCCCCTTTTCTCCATCCTCTGTCCACCCTCCTCTCTTAGCAAAAACTCTTAGCACCCCGATTACTCTCCTTGCCCCCGCATGAACACGCCATTTGTGTGTGGAGGGGAGTTACTGGGGATTGAGCCTAGGGGCATTCTACCTCCGAGCTACACCCCCAGCCCTATTTTATTTGTATTTTGAAACAGTCAAATAGGTTGGTGAGTCTCACTACTTGCTGAGGTTGTCCTCGAACCTGTGATCCTTTCTCAGTCTCCCAAGTACAGGGATTACAAGCGTGCACCACCACACTTCTGATTGATTGACTCATGTTCTCCAGAGGATTTAGGACTCTTCCTCACCATTGCCCTGCCGCCAGTGTCTGAGTGAGCCACACCATACGGTCGTGTGGGTGAGGCATCACACAAGTTCAGGGGCTCCTGATTCTGCTGCCGGATGCATGGGGCAGGGCAGCAGTGATAGAGGCAGCGTGATGCCAATGGGGTCATCCATGCCACTCCACTCCCACATGACAGGCCTCCCCCCACTCAGCCTTCTGGAACTGCTCTGGGGGTTGGCCCTGCTCCCCCACAGGGTTCCGGTGTCCTGACAGGCTGGTTTGGTTGGGGACATCCCTGCCATCTCAAGGCCTGGGAAGCTTGTGGCTCAGGCCAGGCCCCTCCTGGAGCAGCAGGAGGAGGGCAGGACGCAGAGCTCCTGGCCTGTCTCCTCACTACCTCCCTTGGGCAGGAGAGCTGGTGAAGTGGCCACACCATGTCTGGCTCCATCTTGGCTGCGTGGGGTGGGTGAGGGCGGACAGAGTGCCAAGGTGGTACTGTCATCATGCACACCACCACAGGCCCAACTGACACGTCACACATACTCTAATGGCCCCTTTTATCCTCTGCTGAGGCATATGTGGCCCTTTCCCTGTCCCCTCCTAGTACTGCCCAAGAGTCTATCCCTGTAGCTGACACTGCAAGAGCACAGGACTTGGGGAATGAACCTGGTTTCTGCATCTGTCACCCACCGCCATGACCACCAGGTGCCAGCAGGTGGGAGCAGAGCCTCCTTGCTGGCTCTGGGCCAGGTGAGGCGAGGCAGCCACAGGATGGCACTCCCAGGCCTGCAGACTTGCCCCCACCCCAACCCATTTCCGCCACAGGTGCTGGTGAAGAGGGGCCCTAAGTAAGGGCTAGCCTGCAGTGTCCAGGGCACCCCCTTGGGCAAGGACCCCTGCATGTCAGGAGAGGGGCCTTTGTGAAGAGGGAGGTGTTGATTACATACCCCAGAACAAGCTTTGGAGGGAGATAGTGTCGATGTAGGTAGTGGTTGCGTGGAAGCTTTCCACTATCTGTATTTTACTTAAAAGGTTTTTCTGTATGTGTGTGTGTGTGTGTGTGTGTGTGTGTGTTATTGGAGATTGAACCTGGGGGCATTCTACTCCTGAGCCACATTCCTAGCCCCCTTTTTTTTTGAAACGGTCTCACTAAGCCACCAAAAATCTGAGTTGCTGAGGCCGTCTTCAAACCCATGCTCCTCCTGCCTCAGCCTCCCAAGTGCTGGGATTAGAGACATGAGTCACCACACCCGGCAACAAAAGGTTTTTAAGATGCTTCTTTTTTATTTCCTTTGTTCCTTTTTTATGTAAACATGGGCTGCTATGGGGGACACCTGGCCACGCCTTGCACCTTGAGCCAACCAGGTTGTCTTGAGCTGGCCTGGATGGCACCAGCTGTCCTGAAGCTGACTACAGGCTGCACAGGTTGGGGGGAATGGACCAGAGGTCCCTGGTGGTCCCTACAGAAGGCTGAGCACAGACAGTGGCAGCAAGAGAAACACAGGGTGCGCCTTGACGGTGCCACGGTGGGGGGACTTCGGGGGGTGTGAGGAGGGTGCAGGGTAGCACTACGTCAACTGCTAAGGGCAGGTGTTTCAAGTGATTTGCAACAGAGAAGGGAATCTTCTTAAGTGATCTTTGCTGCGTCTGTCTTCAAAGCAAGGTAAAGCAAAATGACTTGATACTGGCAGCCACAGCCCTGCGGGGCAAGGCACAGCCCTCATGCTGTCCATGGGTGACCAAGCCGACACCCATGCACAGCACTCTTTCAGCTGGACCAGGATGCCCACATGCCACACCTTCTACAGGGAAAGGAATGAAAGGTCAGTTACTACACCGTGGTCCCCATACATTACTAACAGACCAAAAGCAGGTTGTCACCCAAATCAAACACCCTGGACTGCCATGTGTCTGGGTTCAGCTTCATTCAATAAAATCCTGCCAAAAGGATTGTTATAACCAAAAGGACTGTTTTCTACACACAAAGTCTGGAGGGAATACCAACCTTTATTTGCACTTGGACAGTGTAGCAAAGCAAGAAAAGCCCAGATCCAGGACCAGCATTCTGGTCTTACCGTGAGCACCACAGGCCGGCCTCATCTACCATGCCAATGAAGTGGGCCTCATCCAGCCTCCAGCAGGATCACGGCAGCCTCCACCCATCCCAACTCAGCCCTGGGTCTTAGCCCGGCCACAGGGTGGAACTCCAGGGGAGCGAGAGTCTCTGAAGTGACTCCTGACTCCAAACTTCACCAAAGCCACAAGAAGTCCTCAAACTGGGAGGAGGCCCAAGTGAAAAGCCTGCAGTGGTGTTCAATAAATACACGTGATTTACGAGTTGGCCTCTGCACACAGTGTCCCACTGTGAAGCTGGTTTTCAGGGAAAACTTTCTCATTTGATTGTTGGGTTAAATAACATCATTTTTAAAATCTTACACCTAATACTCATCCTAAAAAACTACCCAAACAGTAAATTTGCACATATATATAGAGAGAGTGTGTGTACATACACACAGAAACCACGAGGTAGTTTAATCACCATTAGAAAATCCACACTTTTTCTATGTCTTTGTCAGTGTGGCGATCACAGGCTGCATGATGGCTGTTCAACTATTGGTTAAATGAAGCTATTTCATTTAACTACTGGTTAAATGAAAACCAGAGCTCAGGAAATTTCAGGAGAGTATAACATTTACAAGTAAACAGTCTGAAAACTAGGCTGTTACTGCTTTAATAGTTCAAGTTCTACGTAGGTCCTGAAACACTAGAGGCTCTGTATGTACAACTTCTGGTAGCTATACAGCTTATTAAGTAGTCTCGATAGATTATATTTTACAGCTCACTGTACTCTCCATGCTTTTGTGCAGGGTTCAATACAATATGTGCATGTTTTTAACAGTATTCTTGAACTTCATTTGGAATTCCTTAAATAAAAAAATAGTCACCACTCTTCACCACCCTGGGAAAGTGCTGGCTAAGCGCAAGTGGGGAATTTGCTCTCAAGCATTTAGAGAAACCCTTCCATCCCACACACTGCAGACCAAAAAAGTGCAACAGATTCACACGACACGGGAAAAGCAACATCTATTGTTCTTAGAGTCTGACTCTCTTCCCACAGCAAGAAAAGTCTCTTCATAGGTGCTCCAAGTTACCAGGGAAACGGCTCTTTCACGCCAGAGCAGGGAAGTCTTCAGGGTCGTCTGGGTTGGGAGCAACATCTTGTGTCTGAAGAAGAAAAGCAGGGTTTGAAGCTGACTGCATTTCACCCATCCCAACTTGACCACCGTGCCTGGACCTGGTAGCTCAACCAAGAAGGGGAGGCAGGCCCACAACGCAAGAGGAAAGGTATGGGGCCCCTTGCAAGGTGGCAGGGCTGCTTTCAAGACTTCTGCACAGGGCTGGGACCGCCTTCCTTTCCTACCACAAATCATGACAGAGGGACTGTCTGGATCTGGCACTTCCTTCATCCAATAAATGTAAATTACATGCTGAGCACCAGAGACAAAGGGAGCTCTGACAGAGACCGACAAAGTTGAGTTGGGAACAGGGGGCCACAGTATGGACCTCCAGGACAATGCAACGAGACTAGGGGTTTGTTGGTTTTGTGGTACTGGGAATTGAACCCAGGAATTCTGCCTCTGAGCTACACCAGCAGTCATTATTATTATTATTATTATTATTATTATTATTTATTTTTTGCGGTACTGGGGATTGAACTCAGGGGCATTCTACCTCTGAGCTATACCCCCAGCCCTATTTTTTATTCTTTTTATTTTGAAACAGGGTCTCACTAAGTTGTGGAGGGCCTCACTAGGTAGCTGAGGCTGGCCACAAACCTGGATCCTCCGGTCTCAGCCTCCCAAATGCTGGGATTATAAGCATGTGCCACCACACCCGGCTCCTTTATTACTTTTTATTCTGAAACAAAGTCTTGCTAGTTGCTAAGCTGGCCTTGAACCTGCAATCCTCCTGTCTTAGCTTCTTAAGTACAGGTGTGCACCACTAGGCCAGGCCCAGACTAGGTTTTCTGAAGAGCAAGTTGCCCCTGCAATGAGCCACCTGGGTAAGCAGAGAACATGCTCTGGCACCTACCAAGGGGCAGGCTGGCATGACTGAGCTGAAGCAGCATGGCAACTCCCTATGGTCTTGGAGCTTCATGGAATGCTGCATGTGGCCATGCTCTGCTGCTCGAAAGGAGTAAGAGATTTCCCACTCTCAGAATCACTCTTTTTTTATACCTGGCCTCATATGTACCCAGAAACAAACATGTTTTGTTCTTGCTTACGTAAAAACAAACTACAGACACTTCTTTCAGGGACCACTCCCACATGCAAGGGAGTTCAGGCAGCAAAAGGAATGTTTCTGAGACCAGCTGGGTCATAAGGACACAGGTCAGCCCAGGCTGGTGACAGACCTCATGGACACTAAATGGGTTCATACATTTGTTCCAAAAACATTTATGAAGCCCCTACTACACACTAAGTATGTGTTTGGCGCTGGGAAACCAAAACTAAGCAAAAGTAGGTGTGGTTTCTGTCCGCTGGAGAGAGCACGGACACTGATCAATGACCATCAGTGACCCACAGCTGCAACTGGAGGTAACAAGAAGAGAACCTTTTGCTCAGAGACCTCGACAGGTGTAGAAGGACATAAGAGTACAGTTGAGGCATGAAGGCCAAGGGGCAAGCATGTGCTGTGTGAGGAGCTTCCATCTGGCAGCAAGGCTGGCCCCGGCAGTGAGAGGATAGCGTGAGGCCGGGGACTCTGGAAAGGGGACGGGATCACAACAAAGCCTGGGAAGGGATTCTGTGCCCTGACAGCACTGTTGGGGCCCAGGACATGAATTCAGACCATGGTCAGTAAGCAGCCGTCAGGTGGTCTGGTTCCATCTCAAGTCTGGAGATCTGTCCCATGGCATTTGCAGTGAGTTTCTGTAGGTCAAGGTGGCTCACAGTCCTCCCTGCAGAGGCTGAGGCCTGGCTACAGAAGGGCCTGTGCCTGGCTGATGTCCACGTGGCTGCTGCATCACCACTCCAGATTCCCTAGCCCCTGGCACCCCGGCTGTCCCTTCACATCCCTTGGCAAGCCACAGCCACTTACCACCACTTCTGCTCTGGGTCCATAGTTCTCTGTCCTTCTGACCCTTCCTCGGCCTCCCCGAGCACCACCTCTGGCTCCACGTCCAGGACGAGGCAGGTTACCAAAATTAATCTCCAGTTGGGATGTGATGTCATTGGTGGCTTTCCGGAAAACATGGGAGTCGTCCTCATAGTCGTCCTTCACCATCTGAAACAGTTAGAGCATCAGACAAATGTCCATAGTCATCTCCAGGGATTCACTGGGCTCTGTCCTCAGGATAAGCATTTGAGTAAGGGCTGGGGTGTAGGTTAAGAGGTAGAATTTCCCTGGGTTCAATCTCCAGTACCCAAAAAAAAAAAAACCTACACTCAACTACAGTTTAATCAGAGCCAGCAGTAACGTAATCACATAAACAGAGTAGTTATCCTTTGAAATGACATTATACCTCTCACTTAGGAGATAAAAAGTAAAATACAACTATTATGGTGTTTGTGCAGTCTCAGCGGTTCCAGAGTAAGTAGAAAATGTACTGTCACCCTAACTGCTTTGTATTTTGGTGTCAATACATTGCGTTTCAGTCATCACCTCTGATTACTCTTAAGCAAAAACAAGAATGTCAACTGCTACTCTTCCCTTCTCAAAACAACTGGAAGTCCTTTTCCTTTTCAATACTTAGGTGAAAGCAAAGAGTACCTCTAGATACAAAATGCAATGCTTACATCGTCTCTGTATTTGGACTTGTGAATCACCACTGCTTTGGAAGGAACAGTGGATTCTGGTTTCCGAATGTTAAACTCAGGCTTTGGTCTGGTCTGTTCTTGAAGATTTTTCCACTCGTCTAAGGTCATCTCTTGAACTTGAGTTTCCTCTTCTACTTCCAATTCAGGAACTCTATAAACATGCATAATTATGAAAAAATAATTTTTGATGGGGCTGAAATGCCTATTTTATGGAAGAACAAGTTATAACCATTAGATTAACATATTTCTGTGGTATTGCATCTCAAATGTAAATAAGGTACAAAAAAATCTTTGAATCATGAGCTTCCATATTTTGTTTTCATCAATTTTATGCCATCATTGCCAACTGAGGATACTTCCTGTCTGTGTTCAAAGCATTCCATGGAAAATGGGGACTGACACCATTAACACAACACCTCACCACTGGCTCTTCCCTTCCAGGTGGCCACACAAACAAAATAAAACCATGGGAAAAAATGAGAGAAGCTATCGAAATGGTAATAGGAAGCTACAAACAAATTTTTAGTAGTGGGTCAAAATGCATAGTCTGATAAATATTCTCTTTACTGAAAAAAAGAAAACATAAATGCTGTTTTACAGAGCCCCTCCAGGCTATGCTCCAAAGCCTTTGTGTTACATTGAACATGTTTTCTTATAGGTTTCACTCAGGATAGCTTATACACTGATGATGATTTCCACACTTGTTTTCACCATACCAAAGTGTTAGTTAACCTCATCTTGGGAGCCTATTAATTAGACCTTTTTTTGTTTTGTTTTTTGGTACTGGGAATTGAGCCCTGGGGCCTTCTACCTCTGAGCTACACCTCCAGCCCTATTTTTATTATTTATTTTGAAACAGAGCCTAAGTTGCTGAGGCCTGTTTCGAACCTACAATCCTCCTGTCTAAGATTACAAGCATGTGCCACCATGCCCGGCTTGGGAACCTATTAAAACTGTTAGAATGTTTTATTGTTCTACTCTGTATGTCATAACTTTACATGTGGTATTTTTTTAAAGCTCAAGTTCAAAATGTCTAACACCAAATGAGGCCCAGAGGCTTCTGGGGAGTAACTGGCTCAGACCAAGACATGCAGAGCATTTGGGCTGTCATGAGAGCTGTGCAGAGCCAGGTGCAGTGGCACATGCCTATTAGAATCCCCGTACTGAGGGAGCTGAGATGAGAGGATCACAGGTTCGAGGCCAGCCTCAGCAACTTAGACCGTTTCAAATCCCTAGCATCACACACACAAAAAATGACCCCTATAAAAAAATGACCCCTATAGAAAGACTCTAAAGAGCAGAGGTCTAGCTGGACCTGGTGGTACACACTTATAATCCCAGTACTTGGGAGGCTGAGAGACAGGAGGGTCATGGGTTCATGGCCAGTCTCAGCTACTCAGTGAGACCCTCAGCAACTTAGTGAGACCCTCTTTCAAAATAAAAAAATAAAATCAGGCTAGGGGTGTAGTTTGGAGGTAGAATGCCCCTGAATTCAATCCTCAGTACCACACACACACATACAAAAAAAAATTTACTAAATAACTTGAACTAATTAGTTTGATCATTAGTCAGTAATACATTAACAAGATCAGGCCTCTGTGAGATGACACACGGCTGAGCTTTTAGAAATCACCAAGATAAAGACCTCTCGCCTAGTGGAGATGATGAGCAAAACATCCTACCTGGCTGGTGAGTCCTCCTCCAAGGCGCCCTGGGATTCCTCCATCCCTGAGGTCATCTCTACAGGGGCAGAGAGCTCTGCGTCACTGAAACACACAAGCACCGCACCAGTCACCATGGGTGCACATCAGTGCCCTCATACATATGCATAGATGGAGAAAACACATTCCTTTTCCATAAGACACATTCTGCAAGGAAATGTAGACACATACAGGTATTCACAGCAAAATGAAAGAAATGTTCGGGAATATTTACCCACATAAATTACTTCCAAAAATGTTAAAAGTTCCTCAATAAATAGAAGTTCCCATGAATAACTAAAATTAAAATCAGACTATAAATTTTAAAAAATAAAACTTATAGGCCAGGTGTGGAGTCACCCATCTGCAATCCCAGTATTTGAGAGGCTGAGATAAGAGGATCACAGGTTCAAGGCCAGCCTCAGCAATGCAGCGAGGTACTCAGTAATTCAATGAAACCTTCTTTCAAAATAAAAAATAAAATAGGGCTGGAGGTGTAGCTGATAGGTAGAATGCTCTTGGGTTCAATCCCCAGTACTGCCAAAAAAAAAAAAAAAAAGCAAGGGCTGGGAGTATAACTCAGGAGGTAGAACCCCCCCCCCCAGGTTCAATCCCTAGTATCTCTCCCAAAATAATAAAATTTAAAAATCTTAAAAATAAAAGTATGCCATGTAAAACTTTTTAAAAATGGCAATAAAGTGAACACAGATCCCATAAAAATGAATATGATTTCAAGCAAGCTAGTGGTTACAATTCTAGAAAGCGAGACTTCAAAACACTAATTTATATACCAAACACAGATACATAAAACATGGATTAGAGCCAGGCATGATGGCGCATGCTTGTAATCCCAGTATTTGGGAGGCTGATACAGGAGGCTTACAAGTTTGAGGCCAGCCTCAGCAACTTAGTGAGGCCCTCCAAAACTTAATGAGACCATGTTTCAAAATAAAAAAAAATAGGGATGGAGGTGTAGCTCGGAGATAGAATGCCCCTGGGTCCCATTCCCAGTACCACAAAACCAAAACAAAACAAAAAGTACACAGATTAAGTTGGGCGTGGTGGCACACACTTGTAATCCCAGTACTTGGGGAGGCTGAGACCAGAGGATCTGGGTTCTCGGCCAGCCTCAGCTACTTAGTGAGGCCCTCTGCAACTTAGTGAGACCCTGTTTCAAAATAAAGAATAAAAAATAGGACTGTATAGCTCAGAGGCAGAATCCTCCTGGGTTCAATCTCCAATACTGCAAAAGAAAATACACAGATTAGAAATGACAGCATGATGAAAAATCATTTGAATCTTAACTCACATGATCTTAATTTTTCCTTCTTATATTAACATCAATCAACCTGAACAAGACTTTAAAAAAAGTCTCAACAAAAGAAAGTTTTGATTTCCAGTAAACTGCTAAAATTAGTCAATGTATTCATTAGAAATATTTTACAGTATACATACAGAATCCAGCACTTCTTTATCCTGGTTCAGAAAAAAATTTCAATAAAGGCTTTAAAAATAAGAGTTTTTGTTGCTATTGTTTAAGTACACCTAAGTTAAGCTATACTAATACAATAGACTTT
The DNA here is from genome assembly GCA_004027655.1 of Graphiurus murinus. Lineage (NCBI taxonomy): Eukaryota > Metazoa > Chordata > Mammalia > Rodentia > Gliridae > Graphiurus > Graphiurus murinus. Next base: position 6,438 of record PVLC010006168.1, on the reverse strand, counting down.
TTCAGCTTAAGTGATCTTTTTATTTTCACCTCCAAGCAATTGTAATCAATTTTTAAAACCTCATTTTTTAACTTTTTAATTTTTGCTGTACTGGAGATTGAACCTAGGGGTGTTTTGCCTCTGAGGAACACCCCCTGCCCTATTTTATTTTGTATTTTGAAACAAGGTCTCACTAAGTTGTGCTGGCCTCCACTTGTGATCCTCCTGTCTCAGCCTGGGATTACAGAAGTACACCACCAAAACCAGCTAAACCTCACTGTTTTTTTTTTTTGTTGTTTCTTTGTTTTGCAGTACTGGGGATTGAACCCAGGGGCATTCTACCTCCGAGCTACACCCTGTCCTACTGTTTATTCTTTATTTTGAAACAGGGTCTCACTAAGTTGCGGAGTGCCTCACTAAGTAGCTGAGGCTGGCCGGGAACCCGGATCCTCCTGTCTCAGCCTCTCAAGTCCTGGGATTACAAGCATGTGCCACCACATCCGACTTAAACTCACTTTTTTAACAGAAAATTTGACTGACTAACGTACTTTAAAAAGAAACAAACAAACAAACAAAAACAAGGGCTGAGAGTAGCACAGCAGCTGGTCAGCCCAGCAGAAGCCCGACAGACACCCAACACCTGCACACTGGCCAGACCCCGGGGCCACCTGAGTTTAAAGCACCTAGTAACTTTAATGTCTGGCTGGTGTGTAGAGCCATGTTTCCACTTTTTCTTTACTCCTTGGCCAAGGAGGAAACCAAGAGAATAAAAAAACATAGCTTTACTGGCAGTTAATACCTTTCAATAAAAATCATAAAGGGTTATTACAATCATACAGGGAAGAAAACTGTGGAATACAAAAAACAGACTGTAAAAATCAGCATTCTTAAACTCAAGCAATTAATTGATTTTATAGAAAAGAAAAGTCACAGATCTCCCCCTTGTGTTGACCTGAATTTTCTTTTTCTTTCTTTTTTTTTTTCAGTACTGAGGATTAAACCCAAGGGCATTCTACCTCTGAGCTACACCCCCAAACCCTATTTTATTTTTAATTTTGAAACAGAATCTCACTAAATTGCTAAGGCTAGCCTTGGTAACTTGCTGAGGTTGGCCTCAAACTTGAAGTCCTTCTGTCTCAGCCCCTTAAGTACTGGGATTATAGGCATGCGCCAGCATGCCTGGTGACCTGAATTATTCTTTGAGGAAACATAAAACTAACTTTTGTGCTTATTATAGCTCTTACAGTACTATCTGATCCAAACTACAAAGTCTCAAAATCAGCAACAATTTGTCTGATTTTATTTTATTTTGGTGGTACCAATAATTGAACCCAGAGGAATTCTACCTCTGAGCTACATTCCTTGCTGTATTTTTTTTTTTTTTTCGGTACTGGGGATTGAACTCAGGGGCATTCTACCTCCGAGCTACGCCCCCAGCCCTATTTTTTATTCTTTATTTTGAAACAGGGTCTCACTAAGTTGCGGAGTGCCTCACTAGGTAGCTGAGGCTGGCCGCGAACCCGGATCCTCTGGTCTCAGCCTCCCGAATGCTGGGATTACAAGTGTGCGCCACCACGCCTGGCTGTATCTTATTTATTTATTTATTTTACTGTTACTGGGGGTGGAACCCAGGGGCATTCTACCTTTGATATATGCCCCCAATATGCCCTATTTTATTATTTTATTTTGAAACAGGGTCTCACTAAGTTGCAGAGGTTGGCCACCAACCTGTGATTCTCTTGTCTTAGTTTCCCAAGTACTGAGATTATAGGCATGTGCCACCACATCCAGCTTGATAAAGTTCTTTTGTTAAAATCACCAATGCTGGATTCATTAGAAGAAAGATACACCTCCAGATATCTGTCAACACTTTGACTTCAATTACACTAGTGCAGAAAATGGATTTGTGCACTACACTGTGTTTGTTCCACACGATGATGTGGAACGTATCGCAGCTCTGCTACCTGTCTCACATTTAATCAGGCTTGACTTAGCCAATCTCTAACAGAGAACAGATGTTCATCAAATGTTACTTGGTAACAACATAAAACTGCCTTGCTCTTCACAATACAAGTTGGAAAGCAGCACTATTGAAAACTACACTCATGGGTGTCTATTACAATTGTTAACAAAATATTGGTTATAATTTTTTTTTTTTTTTGGCAGTACTAGAGTTTGAACTCAGGGGCATTCTCCCTCTGAGCTACACCCCCAGCCCTATTTTTTATTCTTTATTTTGAAACAGGGTCTCACTAAGTTGCAGAGAGCCTAAGTAGCTGAGGCTGGCTGTGAACCTGTGAATCTTTTATTCCAGCCAAGTGCAAGAATGCACCACCACACCTGGCTTGGTTATACTTTTTTAATTACTACATATGGAAAGTTCTATTTCTAGAACAGATACTCACTGTCAAACTATTGAAGTAAGCCAATAATACTGGAAATGGCTCAATCATACTAGTTTGAAAGCATATCATCTTTAATTCCAGTTGCTGATGCCAGTGTTTTCAAATAGGAATAATAAGCTACAGTGAAACACATGGTGCCTGGAAGCTCTGGGCCTCTGCCCGTGATAAGCACATCACCAGTTAGTCTCAACTTCACCTTCCTCTCACTGGTCAAAAGAGCACATTACGGGCGCCGGGTGTGATGGCGCACGCTTGTAATCCCACTACTTGGGAGACTGAGACCGGAGGATCCGGGTTCTCGGCTAGCCTCGGCTACTAAGTGAGGCCCTCCGCAACTTAGTAAGACCCTATTTCAAAATAAAGAGTAAAAAATAGAACTGGGGGTGTAGCTCAGAGGTAGAATGCCCCTGGGTTCCATCCCCAGTACCGCGCGCGCGTACACACACACACACACACACACAAAAGTGCACATAACTTCACTGCCCTCTGTTACTTTCACACCAAGTCAAAAAACTCAATTTATTAAGAAATTAGTCTCATTCTAAAGAAAATATTTCAGCTACAAACTATCACTATCTAAGAAGTTTGGCTTTATAACTCAGAAACCAACCCACAGTGAGTCCAAGGGCACATGTCTGCCAGGAACACACGCTGCCTCCAGGGTGAGTGACACTTGAGCCAAAGTGACGTCAGGTAAGGAGCAATTCATATTGTTTAGAAGGTGCCAATGTTACTTTAAAAATGTGTTATTAAAGTAAAATAAACAAATATTAAAGATGTGTCACAAGTCCTATGGAATCTCAGACTGAGAAACACTTAAGTTTCTCTTCAAGGACAGTAGATGAGCAATGGTACTAAACCAAATGTTATATCTGATATTATTTTCTACGTTTTTTTTAGGACAGTGATTTAAGAAAAATAAGTTCATGTAAAAAGCTTATGTTTTTCAAAAGAAGAAAAGCAGAAGTCTTGGTCCCCTCTAGCTGCCAAATGCTTGGAAAGCCAGCCCAGCAACAGTACCCACTCCTGAATGCCTTGCATAGCCTCGCTCCACCTCTTCCACAGACACCAGGAGGCGCAGCCCTGCCAAGTACCCACCCTAACCCACAAAGCCAGAACAGATCCGAGAAATGTCCTACATGCTCCTCGGGGGAAAGCTTCATTGAGCTTCAACCTGCAAATGATTTTATAAAGTCAAGATGCAACATCGAGAATGTTCTACAAGAACTTTGGAAGGTCACAGAAAACTACAGAATATGTGGGAACTTAAAAGCTTCTGAGACATGTAAATGTATAGTGCCATGTGCTTGGAGCATCAGCGAATATACAGTCATCTATCACAAATTTGTTTGGCTAAAATAAGATAACAAGCCTTTTAAAGCAGTTTCAAGTTTAAATGCAACATAGCAAAACTGTTCTAAAAAGTTACCTCCTGCCAGACTTGGTTGCATACACCTGCAATCCAAGTGCTTGGGAAGCGGAAACAGGAAGATCTCGGGTATGAGGACAGCCTCAGCAACTTAGCCACACTCTTAGCAACCTTGCGAGTCCGTTTCAAAATAAAAAATGAAAAAGAGCTGGGGAGGGAACAAAAAGCCAGAGACTTCCACTTAATTGCAGGCTCTCAGAGGGCACATATTTGCACCTTACCTGGTATCTTTAACTGATCCCCAGGTACGAACTCCACATCCACCCATGCTATCTTCAGTTCTGAATGCTCTAGAAAAAAAAAAAAGAAAAATTCCCTTAAGCTAGAAGCTGTTCTCCAATCAATTTCCAAATCAGAAAAAGTTGATCATAAAAGAGATTCTGGAGCTGGGCACGGTGGTGCACACCTGTAACCACAGTATATGGGAGGCTGAGAGAGCAGGATCAAAGGTTCGTCGTAGCCAGCCTCAGCTAAGAACTTGGCAAAGCTCTCAGCAACTTAGGGAGATCCTGTTTCCAAATAAAAAATAAAACAGGGTGGAGGTACAGCTCAGAGGTAGCATACCCCTGAATTAAATCCCAGTATCACACACACACAAAAAAAAAATTCTGAGATCAGCCACCCACAAGAAAATCATACTAATAAACTATTAACTGAATATTAACATAACAACATTCAGATAATGTACTGTCAAAAACTTAAAAGTAAAAAACAGCATTTATAAAGGAACTTACATTTTTTCATTCCCACTGTATCTTTCAAAATCTCGTTTCCCTCTCTGGTCAAAAGTGTCAAATGCTCTGCTCCCAGGTGCACCTCTGCCCCGGCCTCTCATGCCCCCTCTCGAGCCTCCACGTCCTCTCAGAGGTCTGTCTCGATCAAATCTGTCAATTGGTCTAGGAAGAGAGAGATATGATAAAAAGTACAGAACTAGATTAAAGGTCTAAAGCCTTTTTTTTTTTTTTTTGGCAGAACTGAGGATTGAACCTAGGGGTATTCTACCTCCTAGCTACACCCCCAGCCCTATTTTTTATTTATTTTGAAACATGATCTCACTAAGTTGCGGAGGGCCTAAGTAGCTGAGGCTGGCCTTGAACCTGCGATCCTCCTGTCTCAGCCTCCCAAGTACTGGGATTACAAGTGTGCACCACTACGCGCAGCTTAAAGCCTCTTTGAGAAAAAAATTCTAGAAGGACATTATGGCTATAGAATGTTAGAAATAAGGGTGGCTTGAATAGAAACTGTGAACCTTTACTGAGTATACTTTGAGCACTTTACATGTAGTGTCTTAATCCCTCACAATAGGAATTCTTCCTATCAGCCTTTCAACTTTTCTGTAAATCTGAAATTATTTTAAAAGAAATAGAAGTATCTTTCCATAATTCCCTATCTCCCCGCTTACATATGTGCATTGTTTTCACTTAATAGGCATCTTTTCATGTCATATACAAAGATCTATTTTATCCTTTTTAGAGGCTGCATACTCATCACTGGGGAAAAAAAAAATAGCAACATTTGAACTATAATTTCCTTATTTCCACAGAATAAATCTCTGAAGAAAAAAAATGCACAAATTTTCCAAAATTAAGTAATTCTTATCCAAGAATCTTTTCACCAACAAGTACACTGTGGCCATTACACAGTAAAATAAAAAATAATGAGGATGATGATAATTAAGTCTTTCTATAACCTCTCCTGCATAGTGAACCACATCAGCTTAGGGTTTTGAATATGACCGTCTAGTGAACAAGACCTGCAGAGGGAACACCGTGCTGCCTCTCGGACTCAGCTACTTTCTGCTGCACTTTTTTTTTTGGTGGGGGGGGAGTATTTTTAATAGACACTAGAGAATAGTTTTCAAAAGCCATGTTCTTAGGGTAAAACTTGTGGCCAGGATCCTAAATGGAATTAGTAGTCAAAAAGCTACAAGATTCTGGGAACAATGGCTCCTTTGACATTAAATTCAACACTCTTCTAGTCTGTTAGCTCCTCTTTATAGTGAGCTCTCCATATCCTCGAGTTACAGTTAGGTTCTGAATCTACACAATCAACGTCTGATGAAAAATATTCAGAAAAAAACAAAAACACTGCATCTGTACTCAATCTGTATAGATTTTTGTTGTCATTATTCACTAAACAATTTAAGAAAACAATTATTAGCATAGCAATCACATTGTATGAGATACTGTAGGTAATCTAGAGACGTTAAAAGTATAAAGAGGGCCAGGTGTGGTGGCACATGCCAGTAATCCCAGTACTTGGGAGGCTAAGACAGGAGGATCGCAGGTTCCAAGACAGCCACAGCAAGTAGTGAGTCCCTCAGCAACCTAGTGAGATCATTTCAAAAATAAAACTAAAGTAGGGGGACAGAGGGTGTAGCTCAGAGGTAAGAATGTCCCTGGGTTCAATCCCCCCGGTCCAAGACAGAGGAGGATGTATGTGGACCTGAGCATCCAGAATTTGGTTCCTGGGGACCTGAAACCCATCCCTTGTGGATACTAGGTTCATAGCCGGCCTCAGTTCTCCTTTAAATATGATTCAGCCGGGCGTGGTGGTGCACGCTTGTAATCCCAGCATTCGGGAGGCTGAGACCGGAGGATCCGGGTTCGCAGCCAGCCTCAGCTA
>PVLC010006167.1:60294-71332 GCA_004027655.1 Graphiurus murinus | reverse complement strand
GAGGAGGAGGAGGAGGAGGAGGAGGAGGAGAGGCGGCTTAGTTATTCTTAAAATGTCTGTTCCGAAATAAAATCTAGGACTGAAGCTTTCCCTAAGGAGATATTATCAATGTCATGGATTGCACAGTGCTGGAACTTGGCCATGGGTGAACACAGATGCTCTTTTAAAATGCCTTTAACATTGTTGCCTACAGGTGGCAGGGGCAGGCCTCAGTGTCCTGGTGAGCCTTGCTCCTGTTCTGTGACTCAGGGAGCCCGCTGACTATGCCATGTGTCTTTTTTAGAGTGCGTGGATTCTAATGGAATCAAACATCCAATGGATTCGAAATGGAGTGGAGAGAACAATGAGGATTGCTCTTGTGATGCAGATGGAATTAGCTGCTGTAACAGGTAAGTCTAAAAGGGGCACATGGCTGTCTCTGAAGAACAACTATTCCTTCTGTGAAAATCTTAACTTTCCTTTGTTTTAAAAGGCTTTATTCGTGGTGGCACATGCTTGTAATCCCAGCACTTGGGAGGCTTAGACAGGAGGATCGCAGATTTAAGGACATCCTCAGCAACTTAATGAGACCCTCAGCAACTTAGTGAGACTGTTCCAAAATAAGCAAATTTTAGCTGGGCTTGGTGGTGCATGCTTGTAATCCCAGTACTTGGGAGGCTGAGACTGGAGGATCTGGGTTCGTGGCCAGCCTCAGCTACTTAGTGAGGCCCTCCGCAACTTAGTGAGACCCTGTTTCAAAATAAAGAATAAAAAATAGGGCTTGAGGAGGTGCATGTAGCTTGAAGGTAGAATGCCCCTGGGTTCCATCCCCAGTACCAAAAAAAAAAAGCAAATTTTTATTTTTATTATTTTTATTTCATTGAATGTGGGGGCAGGGGGTGAGTAACTGGGGATGAAACCCAGGGACATTCAACCTCTGAGCCACACACAACCCACAAGTTCATTATTATTATTGAGGAAGTTGATGTTTGTGCCTAGATGTTGGAAAGTTGGTCCTACATTCTTTTTTCTAGCAGTTGAAAAGTTTCCAGTCGAATTCCTAGTTGACCTTTGTGCAATGTGAGAGATAGGGATCTGGTTTTATTCTTCTGTATATGCATATCTAGTTTTCCCTGCACCATTTGTTTAAAAGGCTGAGACAGGAGGATTAAAGGTTGGAGGAGAGCCTCAGCAAGTAGTGAGACTCTCAGCAACCTACTAAGACCCTGTTTCAAAATAAAAATAAAACAGGGCTGGGGGTGTAGTTAAGAGGTCGAATGTTCCTGAATTCAATCTCCACTACCACAAAAATAGATAATAGATAAATAAAAATAATTTTTTTAAACCTGTCTTTTCTCCAACATAAACTTTTGGTGTCTTCGTCAGGGATTATGACTGTGTCTGTGTAGGTTTCTCTCTGTCTTCTATTCTATTCTCTTCCATTGGTCTATGTGTCTGTTTTCATGCCAGACCATGCTGTATTTTGTTACTATAGCTCTAAAGTATGACTTATAATCAGACATTGTGATGCCTCTGACATTATTTTGACTTAGAATTGCTTTCATTATTCTGGGTCTTTTATTCTTCCATATAAATTTTAGGACCTTTTTTCCCCCAATTTTGTGAAGAATATCATTGATGTTTTAATGAGTATGGAGTCAGCAATATATTTTTGGTAGTATGGACATGTTAACAATATTAATTCTGTATATCCATGAACATGGATAGGAGGTATTTTCATCTTCTAGTGTCTTCTTCAATTTTTCTTCAGTGTTGCATTTTCATTGTAGAGGTCTTCCACCTCCTTGGTTAAATTCATTGCTAGTTTTGTTGTTGTTGTTGTTTTGGTTGGTTTCTTGTTTTTCTGAGGTTATTGTGAATGAAATTATTCTCCTGATTTCTTTTTAAGCAGATACATGATAGGTATATAGAAAAGTTATTGGATCTCTGGTCTATCTCTAATTTTATCAGTTTAGGACTTCTCTCTCTTATGGTTAGTTTGGCTAAGGGTTTATCAAACTTGTTTATCTTTGTGTGTATATGGGTGGGGGGCATACAGGGAATTGAACCCAGGGGCATTCTACCTACAAGCTATACCCTCAGCCCTATTTTTATTTTTTATTTAGAAACAAGGCCTCATTAAATTGGGGAGGGCCTTGCAAAATTGCTGAGGCTGGCCACGAACCTGGGACCCTTCTGTCTCCGCCCCCCACCCTGCCCAGTCCTGGGATTATAGGCATATGCCACCATGCTCCACTTGTTTATCTTTTCAAAGAAACAACTTTTTGTTACATTGATACTTGTATTTTTTAAAATTCTTTATTTCATTAATTTTGGCATTGATCTTACTTATCTCCTTCCTTCTACTGGTTTTGGAATTGATTTGTTCTTTTTGTTTTTTTCTAGGGCCTTGAGGTACATCCTTCGTGTATCTGGGAGTTCCTGACTTTCTTTATGTGGGAACTTTCTTTATGTTAGCACTATACATGTTCCTCTTACAATTGTTTTCATAGTGTCCCAGAAATTCCAATATGTTATATCTATATTCTCATTTGATTCTAAGAATTTTTAAGCTTCTCCTCTGATTTCTTCTACCATCTATTCACTATTCAAAAATACCCTCTTCAGCTGGGCTCAAGCCTGTAATCCTAGTACTTAAGAGGCTACAACAGGAGGATCACAGGTTTGAGGACAGCCTCAGCAAGTAGTGAGACTCTCATCAACCTAGTGAGACCCTGTTTAAAAACAAATAAAAAAATAGGGCTAGGAGTGTACCCCAGGCAAAGTCCCTGGGCTCAATCCCCAGTACCACACACACACACACACACACACACACACACACACACACACACACACCTCCATGTGTTTATATAGTTTCTGTAACTTCTTCCTGTTGATTTCTAATTTCATTCCATTATTATCTGTTAAGATAAGATGCAAGAGAATTGTGTAAATGTTCTGTATTTCCTTGGTGGCCTAAAATAAGGTCTATTCTGGAGAAGCTTTCATGAAGAACTAAGAAAAAAAAAACGAATTTGACTATTGTTGGATAAAATATTCTGTAGATGTCTATTAGGTCCATTTGACTTAGAATTTTTTTTAGATGCAAAGAGTTTACTGAGTTTATGTCTGAATGCCTTATCTATTGGTGAGAGAAGGGTGTTGAAACCACCCAATATTATTGTTGTGGGGTTCTATCTGAATCTTTAAGCTTAGTAGTATTTGTTAGGTGGACCAAAGTTTGGAGCATAAATATTTACTATCATTTTATCTTCTTGTTAGGTTGTTCCCATTATCAGCATAAAGTGACCCTCTTTATCTCTTCTAGTTAATTTTGGCTTGAAGTCTGCTTTGTCAAATATGAGAGTAGCCATCCAGCTTGTTTTCTTTATCTCTTTATCATCTTTGTCTCTTCTGACTAGTTTTGGCTTGAAGTTGGCTTTGTCAAATCTAAGAGTAGCTAAGCCAGCTGTGGTAGTACACACTTGTAATCCCAGTACTTGGGAGGCTGAGTTAGGAGGATCACAGATTCATGGACAGCTTCAGTTACTTAGTGAGGCTCTCCGCAACTTAATGAGACCCTGTTTCAAAATAAGGAATAAAAAATAGGGCTGGGGGTGTAGCTCGGAGGTAGAATGCCTCTGGGTTCAATCCCCGGTACTGCAACACACACACACACACACACACACACACATACACACACACACACATACACACACACACACACATCTACCCTGCTTGTTTTCCAGCTCAATTTGCATGGGATATCATGTTTAATCTTTTAGTGTTCAGTCTGTGGTCTTTGCCTCTAAAATGAACCTCTTATAAATAATCGTTGAGTCTTGTTTTTTAATCCATTCTGACAGTCTCTGTTCTGGGTTTTTGATTTGGGGTGTGTGTGTGTGTGTGTGTGTGTGTGTGTGTGTGTGTGTTTTCTTTTGTGGTACTGAATTTTGAACCCAGGGGTGTTCTACCTCTGAGATACATCCGAAGACCTATTTTATTTTTTTAATTTTTGAAACAGGATCTCACTAAGTCCTGAGGGTCTTCCTAAGTTGCAGAGGCTGTCCTCAAACCTGTGATCCACCTGTCTCAGCCTCCCAAATACTGGGATTATAGGCATGTGCCACCATGCCTGGCTATATTGGGAATTTTAACTGTAATTGTCATGGAGAAGATATTTTTAGATCTTGTCTTTTTGGGGTTCTAAATTCCTCCTATATTTGGATGTCCATCTCATTCCAAAGGTTTGAAAATGTTTCTATTACTATCTCCCTATAAAGGTTATCCATGCCTTCAGCCTGTATCACGGATCCTTCTTCAATTCCAATGATTCTTTTGTGTGTATGGGCTGGAATTAAACCCAGGAGCATTATACCTCTGAGATACACCTCCAGCCCTATTTTGTTTTTATTTTGAATCAGGGTCTCGCTAGATTGATGAGTCTTACTACTTGCTGAGGCTGTCCTCGAACTTGCAATCCTCCTGTCTCAGTCTCCCAAGTACTGGAATTATAGGCCTACACCACCATAGCTAGCTCCAATTATTCTTAAATTTGATTTTTTAACATTGTCCCATAATTCTTCTATAGTATAACAGTGATTACTTATATTTTTTTCTTTATTACTCTGAATATTCAGGGCTGACCACTTTGTCTTTTAGGTAGGATATTCTGTCTTTGACATGGTGTAATCTATCAGAGGCTTTCAACTAAGTATTTTTTTATTTTATTTATTGTGCCTTTAATTTCCAAGATTTATTTTTGTATACTTTCCAATATCTCTATCTCTTTATCAAATTTCTCGTTCATATCCTATACTGGCTTATTTAGTTCATTCTGGAAGGGTTGTTTTTCTGTTATCTTAGGATTCGTTGATTTTTTAAAAACTCTTTTGAATTCTTTATCTGGTACTTCATCCATTCAATGTCTTTAGAGTTGATTACTGGTGAATTTTGTACTAGTAAGGTGTTGTGCTACCTTGGATTTTTTTTTCTTTATATTTCTATGGTAAGATTTATGTACCTGTTTAGATGGATTTATCTTCCTCTTTTTTATACGACAGGGCTTCTCTTGGTGATTTGTTCTGAGATACCAGGTTGTTGTGAGCTCTTGGATACATTTCCCAGTGGGTTTTGCAGTGTAATTTCCCTGCTGCTTCCGTGGTGATGAGTGGTAGACCAGGTGCACTGTCCTTGGCTGGACTGGGGGTACAGCTCAGTCTACTACAGGAACTTAGAGGGTCACGCTAGACTCCCAGTGCCTTTGTTCCATTCTGGGTAGAAAAGCCTTAAGTTCACGAAAGCAGCTCCCTAGCCTTCCAGCTTCTCCTCTTGCTAGTCCTTCTGAATCTTAATGTTGACAAGTGCCTCAGACATTCCTAACGACCCCAGTGAGAAGAAGAGCAAGCACCTGACTTCAATCAGGGTGCCCAAGTCCCACTGAAGCATAGGTGTCTGGAAAGTTCTGCTCACATGGATCAAGCAGCCTCATGGTGAGTGCAAAATGAAGCAGGAGCATTGGACTGTGACACTGGCTAGCAGGCTCCTTGGAGAGGCCCCCAGGCATTGCCATTGCATTGCGTGGGTCCCTGTATTTTACAGCCCAGCCTGGACCTTTGTGACTCTGCAAATTTGACTTTGCATCCAGTACTAGTGTGACTCTAGAGTGTGGTTGTGCCACTGCCAGGTTAAGGGCTGGTGAACCATTCCTCTCTCACATAGAAGCCACTTCCGTGTGGCTAAAGCATCGCCTAGCAGTCAGTGCTGCATCATCAGAGCACAGCCACACAACCCTCTCCTGGGGTCTCCTGCACTGTGAATAGACAAGAGCAAGGGCCACTCCTGGCAGTGAAGTGGGGAGAGCCTCCATGTTGGAGCCAGAGGGACCTGAGTCTAGTCTCCATTCCCTTGCATATTAGCTGTGTGACCCTGGGTAAGTCTTGGAGTCTCTCTGAGTCTCGCTTTCCTGAATATAAAATAAGAAGAAACAAGTGGATGTGAGGACTCAGTGAGATGCTGCATATAAATTCATTCATTAACCCACTATATACCTTTTTTCCTTTTCTTTTTGTGGTGCTAGGGTTTGAACCCAGGGCTTTGTGCATGTTAGGGAAGTATTCTACCACTAACCTATATCCCCAGCCCCCAATAAACACTTAGCCCTTCTCTCTGCCTGGCCCGTGCCCCCGGGCCTAGGAAGGGACTGGCACATGGTGGCGGCTCACGGTGCCCTTTACCTCTTTCCTGCCATGTTGCCTGTCCGGTGGGTACACGTTCCACCCTGGGGAAAGGTGCTCCTTCCTCCTCCTGTTCAAAGCCTCACTCCCCACCTGGTCTACTTTTCTCATGAACTGTTAAGTTGTTATTGGCAGTAGGAAAATACCGATTTAGATTCATTTCTCTGGGAGGATATTTGGACCCATCGGGTCCTCTATGGGTCACTGCCCAGATCTCCTGGTGTTCAGCAGCTGCAGGCTCAGGCAGAAGCCTCCCGGGCAGCCTGTGGGAGACATCCTGGCCTCTGTTCTGCACAGGCCCAGCACCTCCCAGACCCAGTTCCCAGACTGCAGGGAGGACACAAAGGGCCAAGGTCCCCAGCCTCCAGCTCTGGACATTGGGTGAACTCATGTTTGTAGTGCCCCCCCTCCACGCCTCTCTTCACTGTTTCCTCTACAATCCTAGGTCTAGTTTGAATTAAAATATGCATCCAATAACATGCCCTCTGCTGAAGGAACTTGTATCAGCGCACCAATGGCAGAATTGCAATTTCATTTCCTGCCAAAATTTTGCAAAAGAAAGGGATCTCTTCAATTGCTGTTACTTTATTTTAACATTTTTGTATTGGAATAAGTTGAAACTTGCCTTTTTTTTTTTTTAACATACTAGGCATTGAACCATGGGGCATTTATCTCTGAGCAAAACCCCCAGCCATTTATATTTATTTATTTATTTTATTTGAAACAGGGTCTTGCTAAGCTTCTAAGGATGGCCTTGAACTTGTGATACTCCAGTTTCAGGGTCCCAAGCCTTGGGATTACAGGTGTGCTCTACCACTCTTGGTTCCAAAATTTGCCATTTTGCACCACCCAGTTCAGTAACGTTAAGCATATTGACAACATTGTGCAACCATCACTGCTGTTTCCAAAACTTTTAATGACTCTGATCCAAAACTTATATCCTTTGAGCAATGATTCCCATCTCCCACCTCCAACCCCACTCCTGGTGCCCTCTAGTGGGCTTCCTGTTAACTCACCTAGTCTAGATATTTCTTGTAGTGGAAACCACATGATGCTTTTGTGTCTGGCTTAGTTCACTCAGTGCATCCTCAAGGTTCATCTGTATTCTGTCACGTTGATCCCTCATTCTTTCTTCTATCAGAAGGATATTCATGGTGTTGCTAATACCACATTTTATTTATCTATTTCAATGTTGGTGAGCATGTGGGTGGCCTCCACGTTTTGTTGATAGTGAATAATGCAACTGTGAACATAGAAGTAGGTTTGAGTCTCTATTTAAATTCTTTGAGGGCACATACCTATGAGAGGAATGGCTAGGGTAATCGTGGCTTCAACTTCTGAGGAACTGCCAAGCTGTTTTCCAAATTGGATGTCCCATTTCAAATTCCTAGTTAAAAGTGGGAAACCACTTTTTTTGGTGGGGGGGGGGACTGGGAATTGAACACAGGGGCTTTCTACCTCCAAGTTACACCCCTTGCTATACCCCATCCCTTTGGGGTTTTTTTCTTTTTTGTTTTAAAACAGGATCTTATGAAGTTGCTACATTGCTGAGGCTGATCTTGAACCTGCAATCTTCCTGTCCCTTCTTCCCAGGTCCTGAGATTACAGGCACACAGCACCATGCCTGGTTTTATTTACTTATTGGTACTGGAGATTGAAGCCAGAGACATTATACCTCTGAGCTATACCCCTAGACCTTGGTATGTTTTATTTTGAAATAGGATCTTGCTAAGTTGCTGAGGCTGGCCTTGATCCTACAATCCTCTTGTCTCAGCCTCCAAAGTACTGGGATTACGGGTATGTGAAACCATATCTGACATTTAAAAGGGTTAAAATAACATTTCCCCAGAGTTTCAAAGTAAAATATATTGACTGTATAACCACTGGAAAGCATCAGGGAATAAAAAGCCTTGTAATCCCACTGCATAAAAGTAATAACAATTAACATTTAATCATTTCCTTTGTGTCTTTTTTAAAACTTTTCCATTTACATAGTGGATCTGAAACTTGTTTTGCAATTCTGTAATATGATTTTTTCCACTTAATATCAGGAATTAGATCAAAACTCTTCAAATATTTCATCAAAACTCTTGAAAGTATTATATCCTGCAACTTAATCATTTCTTAGTCTTAAGAAGAATTAAACCAGAACCTTAGCGACAAAGGCAGGATCTCAGAGTCGGCCTCCACTCACGGGACAACAGCTCCATGGGCTGCTGCCACAACTGGTCCTCGACATTTGGCGCCTGGTGGCCTGGTCAGTGGTGAACTGACCTCTTGCCTCCTCTCTCATGACACCACCAGGGGCTGCGCATTCAGGTGTCCCAGGAGCCAGACAGTTAATGATACTGGCTTAGGAGAGCTTTGGGGAGAGGATCAAAATGTCCCTTTTAGTTAAAAGTCAAGGGTCACCTTTTGGAAGGAAACATTGTCACAAAGGGCCCTGGGGTGGCAGCTTGTGCACATGTTAAGCAGGGGCCACTTAAATCCAGGGTGTAGGGCTGGCTTCAGGGGAGCAAGGAGCCCTGACACTGTTTGCAACACCAGATGTCTAGGCGGACTTCCCTGGAAAGTGACTGGTTTTCTGTCAACACTTCTCCTGGGCTCCCTGAGCCTGGCCTGCAGTAGCTACTGATCCTGTTGGCTGAGCCGGCTCCTGCTCTGCCCAGCTGCCAGGTCAGGGCTGGACAAGGACTCCCCTCCCACATCCCAGCAGCAGGACTGCCATGCACTTCCTGCCCCAGCCTGTTGGAACCTCCTGCTGTCCTTTCCTATACAGGGTGGACTGCGGGATGGATCCTAAGGATGGTCTCTGTGGGTCTATGAAACAGGCAGGCACAGGTGCTGGAGACCAAGCATGGGACTTCTGGTCAATGAGTGCCCTGAAGTCGGCGGGGGTCACCTCGGCCAGTTGGAGATGGGCTGCTTCTCCCACAGAGCTGTCTACTGTCCACTCTAACATACCTCGGTCTTGTTTCAATGCCAGAGTCCCTGTACCTTCGGAATATGACTCAGCGAAGTGCAAGAGAATCTTCAATCGTAAGAAATATAGCTTTGATGTGGTGGAGAGAAGAACCAAAAGAAGATTTGCAGTGTCGTAAAATGGATTCTGTAGTGTGCTCCTAGGAGCTCAACACCCACGAGCCTTCAGTTACTGCAGCCGCCCAGGCCGGGCCTTGTCCTACAGCTGCTAGGAGTCTGTGCTCACATACCCTATCTGTCAATTAAAAACAATTCTTGAGCAAAGACTTGAATATGTGAGTGTGTTTTAAATTTACCAATTGGGTTTGCATTTGTTAGATGTGAGTTACATAGAATCCAAATAGCTAAAGAACTAGACAAAAATAAATACAACTAAAAGGTATTACATTTGCTCACACTTCAGCAGGTCATGATGCATCCTCCTCTCCAGGGCCACATCTGACACTTCAGTGTTCTGCTGCCTGTACCTGCTCTCTGGTAGATTAAAGAAGAACCAGTGAATGTATCTTCAGGATGGAACCAGATCCCTGCACGTATTACAGATGCTCATGTTTGTCCTTCCTTCATCTTCAGGAAGTGACCTCTCTGCTTTGTCCCCATGTCCCTATCTATTTGCCTGAGGTCAGAGCTCAGGACAGCCTGAGGAACTGCCCCGAAACCCCATGCCGCCTGCCAGGGAATTCACAGCCAGTGCTGCCTGGTCTCTGGGGAGGGGCTGACAGCAGGGCTCCAGGACCCCTCATGTACTGATGAACACAGACCACCCCAAACAGAGTGACATGGGACAGGGAGGGCATCGACTCCTTCTTCTGAGTTTCTGTGGTGGAGAACAGGTGTTTGCTCAGCTCTGTGCTGACTGCCTGGGCCATACGGGGGACTGTGCCTGGGATACAGCAGGGAACCTGCGAGCTCAGACCCCTTCTCTCCTCTTGCTAGAGTCAGCTGTGTACATAGGACAGATCACAAACAAGTGCAGCCGACTGCTAGACAATCAGTGGCCACCAGTAAAGAGCTTTATCCTCTGCCTCCTCTGTTAACGTGCCAGCTGCATCCATTGAGGAAGGTAGGCAGGCCCCTCGATGCTTTCCTTGTTACATTTGAGTAATAAGGAAATGCTTTGGTCACTTCAAGCTAAATACAAGTCTCACTGCAAAGTCTGCATACTAATTGAGGATGGAAGGGGGCAGGAGAGTTAGGGGCATGGTGCAGGCCTGGCTCCTTCTGCCTGCATAGGTCACTGAGGCTGCTTCCTTTGGGGGCTCTTCTTGACCTCTGGGTCATTCCCCTTCTGGTCCTCTTTCTCTGTGGGCTCTGACTGATCTTGAGCTTCTGCAGGGAAGCCTCTGCCTCCTGTAATTTTTTTGCTGAGGTCATTTTGTCCCTGTGGGACTCAATGTTGGGTGAGACCCACAAAACCCAACTATGATCTAGTCCTTTGCTGCTAAAAGTGGGGAAGCAATTGTCCCGAGTATAGAGTAGCTTTGTTAAAGCCGAGAGAGAGTCCCAAGTTCACATCTTGTGAGACATAAGTCAACAGGGGATGGGGGAGCTCAATGGTAGAGCACCTGCCTAGTGTGTACAAGGTCCTGGGTTTGACATCCGGCACTTGTTAAAAGTTTTAAAGCTTAAAAAATCCAACATTACGAGCCGGGCGTGGTGGCGCACGCTTGTAATCCCAGCATTCGGGAGGCTGAGACCGGAGGATCCGGGTTCGCGGCCAGCCTCAGCTACCTAGTGAGGCACTCCGCAACTTAGTGAGACTCGGTTTCAAAATAAAGAATAAAAAATAGGGCTGGGGGTATAGCTCGGAGGTAGAATGCCCCTGAGTTCAATCCCCAGTA
>PVLC010006167.1:0-60194 GCA_004027655.1 Graphiurus murinus | reverse complement strand
CCAACATTACGAGGTATGTGTGTGTAAAGTTGCATGTTGTGATACAGGGAGAACAATCTAATGATGCAAGTCAGAACCTGGGCTCTGGCATTTGTGTGCTCAGGTTTTTAAAATTTGTGGCAAATTTTACATAATCTAAAATGTACTGTTTAAGGCATTTTACTTATGTTTGGTAGAATTGAGTATATTCATATTGCAGTGAAGCCATCGCCTCCATCCAGCTTCAGAACTTCATCTCTTCACCTGCCAAGCAGTAGCTCTCCCTCCTCTGCACAGCTCCACAACCGGATTCTCCTCTGTCTCTAAGTTTTTGACTACTGATGGGTACCAGGGTGCAGTTGGGTAGAAGGGATAACTTTGGTTTTTTTGCAGTACTGGAGATTGAACCCAGGGGCATTTTACCTCTGAGCTACATCCCCAGCCCTGTTTTTATTTCTCATTCTTTATTTTGAAACAGGGTCTCACTAAGTTGCAGAGAGCTTCACTAAGTAGCTGAGGATGGCTGCAAACCCAGATCCTCCTGTCTCAGCCTCCCAATTACTGGAATTATAAGCATGTGCCATCACACCCGACTTAGGAGGAATAACTTTGAATGATCTTTATTATAGTGGGATAACTGTGGTTGACAATTAATTGAATATTTGAAGATAGCCAATTGAGAGGATTTTCAATAAAGAAATGATGTTTGAGGATCTTGATATGCCAATTAGCCTGATCTTATCATCACATATTATATATACATATGGGAAGTTTACACTAGACCAGGTATACAGGTGAGGTTCACTCCTGTGATCCCCATACTTGGGAGGCAGAGACAGGAGGATTGAAAGTTCAAAGTTCAAGACCAGCCTCACTAACTTAGTGAGATCCTCAGCAACTTACTGAGATCCTGTTTCAAAATGAAAATAAAAAGGGTTGGGGGTATAGTTCAGATGTAGAACACCAGTGGGTTCAATCCCCGGTATTCCCCGTACAAAAAAGAAAGGTCACACTGTACCCCATAAATATGTGAAATTAATTACTATGTGTGAATTAAAAGTAAAAGTGTGTTTGAAACAAGAATCTGCTGTAGGCACTGCATGTAAGTCGAATGATACACTATATGGTCTTTTGTGTCTGCTGACATGTATTTTTGCATCTGAACAGAAAAGATAAATAA
Source organism: Graphiurus murinus (assembly GCA_004027655.1). Classification (NCBI taxonomy): domain Eukaryota; kingdom Metazoa; phylum Chordata; class Mammalia; order Rodentia; family Gliridae; genus Graphiurus; species Graphiurus murinus. Next base: position 59,035 of record PVLC010006167.1, on the reverse strand, counting down.
TATCTATCTTTGAGATAACATTAGGAACAAGAGAATCACTTAGGATAGTTCTCTACACTGTGTTTTCCTACAAAAAAAAAAATTTGCCTCATTTCACTTGACTTATTAAAAGGACACTACTCCAGGGCAGGAAATGAGCATGCACTTGCACGCTGCACCCTCTAGAGGGCAATCGAGAGCTTTGAGCGGATCCCAGCAGAAATTTCCGGAGACTGTCAGAAGTGTGGCCAGAGGCATGGGAGGAAGGATGTGCCCTTGCACAAACAAACAAAAACCTGTAATTTGCAACAACGTGAATAGTATTGGAGAACGTAATGTTAAGTGGAACAAGCCAGACACAGAAAGGCAAGTAATGTATGCTCTCATTCATGAGTGGGGTATTAAAAACGGGGTCCCATTGGCCTTAAAGGAGAATGGTGGTTACCAGAGACTGGTGAGAGTAGGAGAGAGGGAGGAGTTGGGGCAGAGGGCCCAGAGAGTACTAAGTACGGTCAGATAGGAGTGAGGAGCTCTGGTGTGCTCTTGCACACGAGGGTGACTATAGATAACGACCCCATATAATTTAGAGAGCCAGAAGAAAGTATATTGAACATTTTCACCACAAAAATATGATGAATGTTTGAGACAGATGTGTGTCACCTCATTCAAACATCACACAGTGGGAATGTGAATGAAAACATCACTCGGTGCCCCATTAATATGTGCCGCCTTATTTTTATAAGTTAGTTAGAAATGAATCTAATTTAAATTTTTAAATGAAGGTTAAATAAAGACTTTTTCAGAAAAAAATAAAGGATGTCCTTCTAAACCCCTCTGCTTGCCCTGGTCAAGGCCAGGGTGACCAGCAAGAAGCAGACCTCCTGGTGTCTTGGAGGAACTTTCTGTTTGTAGCAGTGTGCTAGGACTGCCATAACCACACGCCACAGCCGGGGTGACTTGAACACAAGGAGTCAATGTGCTCCCAGGTCTGGAGGCCAGAAACCCAAGGCCAGCAGTGGGGACACATTTGGTTTCTCGTGAAGCCTCACTGCTTAGTTTGCCGATGACCGTCCTCCTGCCACCTCTTCTCATGGCCTGAATCCCTGAAGTCTCTCCTAGCATCCAAATTTTCTCTGATAAAGACACTAGAGCTGTTGGATTAGGGTCCACCCTGACTATCTCATTGTCCCCTAATCACCTCTTTAGAAGCCTCACCTCAGCATACCCAACGTCACATTATACAACAGAGCTATTGTAATAAGAATAGCATGGTATTGGCACAAAAACAGACACATAGACCAATGGAACAGAATAGAAGATGCAGAAAGAAACCCACACACTTATAGCCAATTCATTTTTGACAAAGGTGCCAAAATACATACACTGGAGAAAAGACAACCTTCTTAACAAACAGTGTTGGGAAAACTGGTTATCCATTTTTAAAAAAAGGAATTAAATCCTTACCTCTCACCCTGCACAGGAGTCAACTCGAGATGGATAAAATACCTGTAAATTAGACCAGAGACATTGAAATTACTAAAAGAGAGCATAGGTCCCACACTCCAAAATATAGGCACAGGTAGAAACTTCCTCAATAATATCCCCAACACTCAGATAATTAAAACAAGAATTAATAAATGGGATGGCATTAAACTTCAACGTTTCTGCTCATCAAAGGAAACCATCAAGAGTTTAAAGAGTCAGTTGACAGAATGGGAGAAGATTTTTGCTGGCTACTCCTCTATTAAAGAACTAATATCTTGCATATACAAAGAACTTAAAATACTTAACACCTAAAAAATCAAATAACCCAATCAAGAAATGGGCAATTGAACTAAATAGACACTTCACAAAAGAAGAGACACAAATAGCCAATAATAAATGAAAAAAAATGCTCAACATCATTGGCAATCAGGGAGATGCAAATCAAAACCTCACCGAGAGTCCATCTAACCGCCATAAGAATGGCAATCATCAAGAAGTCAAACAACAATAAATGCTGGTAAGGATGTGGGGAAAAAGGAACTCTTCTACACTGCTGATCAGATTGCAAATCAGCATAGCCACGATGGAGATCAGTGTGGAGATTCTTCAGAAAATTGGGAATGGATCCACCATATGATCCAGCTCTACCACGCCTGGGTATCTTTCCAAAGGGACTTAACTTAGAATATTAGAGTGATACACGCATATCCATGTTCATAGAAGCACAATTCACAATAGCCAAATTATAGAACCAAGCCAGGTATCAATCAACAATGAGCAGATTACAAAAATTATGGAAAATGCATACAATGGAATTCTACTCATCAAGAAAGAAAACCAAAATTATGTCATTTTTCAGGAAAATGGATGGACTGGAGAACATTGTGTTAAGTGAAATTAGCTAGTCACAAAGTGAAGGGTCATATGTTTTCTGTCATCTACAGAATCTAGGAAGTAAAAGGGATACAAGAGGGACTTTGGGCAATGGAGGAGAAACCAGAGTGGGTCAACGGGTGGACTAGGGAAGGGAAGAAGGAGAATTAATAAAGGAAATACTCCCATGGACATTATTTATATATCTGAGAATACCAATACCAGTCTCAATATCATATATGGGGAAGGGAGAGTGGGGACAGACCCTGGGCAAACTTATCAAGTGCTGTGTGCATATATGTCACTATCACTTTGAAATACATCATGATGTGAGACTATAAGACTATAATGCACCATTAAAGTACAAAAGTAAATAAAGTCATGATACTAAAAAATAACAAAGGTCTAATCTCCAATACAGTTAGAATACAAAGCACTAGGGTTAAGATTCCAACCTACAAATATTTGAAGGGTCGCAATTCAAGGTGTTAGAACAATCTTATCTCAAATATTTCCTACAGTTTATGAAAATATCTGAAATTCCACTCTTGGTCCTCTCTGCCCAAGATGAGAGCTGGGACTTGAAAAAAAAATCAAGACTGAAGAATCCATGCCAGATGAAAGGGGACTGAAGAGACATGGCATCCGAATGCAGAGCAGGATCTGGGGTGGGATGCTGGAGCAGGAAAAGGACATTAGTGGGGCAGTTCGTGATTGGGCATACAAATAGCCCAGCTCCTTTCCCCTGGAACAGGACAGTTCCAAGGGGTGGAATGGGCAGTGTTTTGCAGAGCTTTCCTGTGGGCATAAGCTCCAGCCCCCGTGGTGGTGGTGGGGGTTTCCTTCCTAACACACATCCTTGGCTGATGCCTCCTGTGTCCTCCCTCAGGTCCTGATGCCCCACCCAGCTCCCAATCAATGACCCAAATAAAAGTCCTTGTCTGGGGTCAGCTCCTAGGGGAACTAGAACTAGGACATGTTATCTCATTTCTATTAAGTTCAAAAATAGATAGAATTAACCTGTGATACCAGGGAGTCTGGGCACTGGATACCCTTGAGTGAGAAGCGAGAGGCTGGATGGGGCCAGAGGGGCCTCCTGGGGCATCAGCGATGTTTCTCTTTTGACCTGTAGCTCTGTGTCCCATTTGTGAAAATTCATTGTGTTAACTCTAGTTTGGGCAGAATTTTTAGAATTTTTTGTTTTGTTTTCTACAGTGAAGAAAGAAATGGTGAAAGTTCTTATTCATTAACTTCTGCAAGGAAAACAAGGCTAATACAGTGTGTGTGTGTGTGTGAGAGAGAGAGAGAGAGAGAGAGAGAGAGAGAGAGGCAGGAGAAAAAGGAGGAGGAGGAGGAGGATGAGGATGAGGAGGAGGAGGGAGAGACAGATAGACACAAAGGATTGAACCCAGGGACTTTCTACCACTGAGCTACACGCCCAACCCTTTTGTGTTTTTATTTTGAAGTAGGGTTTCACTAAGTTACCTAGGTTGGCTTTGAACCTGAGACCCTCTTGTCTCAGTTTCCTAAATACTGGGATTACAGAAGTGCACCACCACGCATTTCCATTGAGTAAAACAACAAATCACTTTTTTACAATTATTTTTCTAGTCCAAATATGGTCACAAAATTGGAAGAGACAAAGACTAAAATGAGAAGTTGCGCCGGTGGTTAAAAAGGAAAAAAAAGAGATAAAAATGATTTAGCACACACAGAACAAGAAAGAGATAAAAAGAAGAAATGGATAACCATGTATACCATGTATATGTGTATATTATGTACATTATATATATTTTGTTTCTGATATGTTAGAAACCGATATTTTTCTTTCTGTACTATCAAATGGGTTATAAAAGCCCTCTTAGACCATAGACATTTGTAGATTAAAGAATTCTGTCAGAAAATTATAAAAACAGTGTGGCCTGGAAGGAATTTCTCATCCATAAAATGACATGAGACAAGTGATGAAATCTGAATGAGATCTATAGACTATATGATAATAATAACGTACCAGTGTTAACTTCGTGTGTGTGTGTGTGTGTGTGTGTGTGTGTGTGTGTGTGTGTGTAGGGTACTGAGGATTGAACCCAGAGGCATTCTACCTCCAAGCTACACCGTTGGTCTTTTTTATTTTTTGTTTTGAAGCAGGGTCTCACTATGTTGCTGAGGGTCTTGCTAAGTTGTGGAGGCTGGCCTTGAACCTGAGATCCTCCTGTTTCTGCCTCCCAAGTACTGGGATTACAAGGCATGTGCCACTGTGTCCAGCTGTGCTAATATCTTCTTCACATGGCCTTACACATCTCTTAAGATGATCACAGTAGTTGGCAGAAACCCAAAAGGAGACATTTTACTGCCATACTGTCCTGGAAGCTGGGAGTCCAAGATCCAGGTGCCAACAGATTCAGTTCCATGTTAGACTGTTCTTCTCATATGGAATATTCCTTCTAGGTAATAGAAATTTAGGCCCCATCTCTTAAAGCTTCAACCACCTCCACTCTGCTGCACTGGTAACCAAACCTCCAGCACAAGGAACTTTTGGAGATACATTTGTTGTTGTTGTTTTTAATGTATAATTCTAATCCACCAAACCGTACATTTGCCATCTGATGCATTTGGATAGCTGAGCCAAGGGGAATTTGAATACTTAAAATTTAAACAAGTCTTTATTGGTTAAACTGAAGATTTCATTTGAGAACTAAAAACTTTTAAAAAGCTGGGTGTGGTAGTGCATGTTGTAATCCCAGTACTTGGGAGGCTGAGTCAGGGAGAATAACAGGTTCCAAGCCAGACTTAGCAATTTAGTGAGGCCCTCCACAACTCAGTGAGACCCTGTTTCAAAATAAAATAGGCCAGGCTTGGTGGTGCACACTTGTAATCCCAGTACTTGGGAGGCTGAGACAGGAGGATAGCAGGTTTGCAGCCAGCCTCAGCAATCTTGTGAGGCCCCCAGCAATTTAGTGAGACCCTGTTTCAAAATAAAGAATAAAAAATAAGGCTGGGGATGTAGCTTGGAGATAGAAGCCCCTGGATTCAATCCCCAGTACCATAAAAAATAAAATAAAATAGGGCTGGAGATAATGCCCCGGGTTCAATTCCCAGTACCAAAATAAACAAACAAACAAATAAATAAAAATAAAAACTTTAACAAATAATCTGCAGATGTTGAACCCTGTATTTTCTCTGAAAAGTGTGCACCTCTTCTAATAAAATAGTGTAGATTATATTATTGAAAAATAAAATGAGATAGTATGTGGAAGCGTTATTTAATGTCATACAGTACCAAAAATCTAAAGACTTTTAGCAGATTTGAAATTCCAACTCTTTAGCTATTTAAGATTGTTAATCAAAATAAACATGAGTCGAGCCGGGCGTGGTGGCACATGCTTGTAATCCCAGTACTCGAGAGACTTAGACTGGAGGATCCCGGTTCGCAGCCAGCCTCTGTTACTTAGTGAGGCCCTCCGCAATTTAGTGAGATCCTGTTTCAAAATAAAGAATAAAAAAATAGGATTGGGTGTGTAGCTTGGAGTTAGAATGCCCCTGGGGTCAATCTCCAGTACCGCAATAAATAAACATGAGTTGAGTTTTAATATATTGTACAATGGGTAGTTTGATATAAATTCTCAGGCATGATTATGACAGTGCAAGATCTCTCTGAACATGAACAAATTCAATAAAAAATGTGTGACTTAGAAACATTTGGACTGGGTGTGTAGCTCCATGATAAAGTGTATGCCTCAGCTGGGTGTTGTGGAGCAGACCTGTATGTAATGCCAGTCTAGGGAGGCTGAGACAGGAGAATGGCAAGTTTGATGCAGAAACCCTGTTTCAAAATAAAAAGGGCTGGGTGTGTAGCTCAGGGTTAAAACGCCCCTGAGTTCAATCATCAGTAAAAAAAAAAAAAAGTGTATGCCTAGCTTGCTAGAAGTTGTATCCCTAGGGTGGGGAGAGAGTGGAGGGAGGTGCTCCATCTTGCAGAAGGCAGAGAGGAATCTATCAACAATACGCTGGTCACTGGCCTTAGGCAAGAGTGGGGACTGCTTTTCCAGTCAGTCAGTCAGTCAGTCAGTCAGTCAGTCAGTCAGTCTCTCCTCTCTGGAAACCTGCTTCACTCCCGAGTGATGTTTGCATGTATGAACGTAACATTTTGAATCTCACTATGATGTATAATTACAATGCACCAATAAAAGGATTTTTAAAAGACAGAGAAAAGCCAGATCAATGAGTGCTAGCCAGGAGCTAGATAGGTTGAGGATGCTTCGTAAGTGGATGTTTGCCTGTCATAAGAAGTTTGGCCTTGAATCTTAGGGCAATGCCAAGAAGACCGAATTTTTTTTAATTAATTAATTAATTTTTTTAGCATGGATTTTTATACATTTCTTGGGTACAACAGGGTTAATCACACATCTTTGTTGGGTACAAGCTAGTATAAGTAAAGACATCCATGCACACATTTCTCATTAACCCTTCCCCAATTTCCACCCCCCTCCCTCCTTCTCCCTCCTTCTCAAGGTCAGTTTAGTGATTGACTTTGAATTTTAAAGCAGACCCCGCTTAGTGAATTTTAGAACGGAGGTCATCAGGAGCACGATGTTGCCCAGGATGTCTGCGATTCTCCATCTACGGAGGGTACAAACACCGGACCCATAGCTGGCTGTCAATTCGCCCACAGCGCCAGCAATGAGAATACCCAAGGCTGTGGCCTAAGGGCGCCCCGAGGCTTCCGCCCTACGGGAAACAGCCCCATCCTCGCCCTGCCCACGGCAGGTCACGTGAGGGTTCCGTCACGTGATGCGACGCCAGGTCACGTGAGTCTCGCCCTGCCGGGTTGCGAGCCAGTGTTAGGCGGGGGAGCTTTGCGGCCAGGATGGTGAGCACCTCGGGTGGCTGGGATGGTGAGGGCGACTCGCCACGTCGCCGCTATCGCCGACGTCTGCCCCAGCCCCTCTTCTCGTTTCTCCCTACAGATGAACCCCACGAGCCCCGAGCGGGAGATGGCGCCGGCCTCCGAGCCCGTGTGGGAGCGGCCCTGGTCGGTGGAGGAGATCCGCAGGAGCAGTCAGAACTGGTCGCTGGCGGCCGACGCAGGCGTGAGAGGCGACGCGGGCTGGCGGGAGGCCTGGGGGCGGGAGGGCCTGCACCTCGAATCCCTGGCCCCCGCCGCCTGCCCTTTCTAGCAGCAACATGCCGCCCCTACCTCCTTGCCCTGGAAAACTCTGCGGCGGCAGGACCCTGAGCTTCAGCCTACCCAGAAGGCGGGGTTCTCTTGTGTGGGCGTCCTCGCGGTGCACTCAGCTCCATTCTATTGGGCAGATCCATTTCTGCGAGGTTGCACTGTTCAGGCGACTTCTTGTTGGGAGCTGGACTGATTGGGGTGGGTGACTAGCCGGTGTGTGAATGTCCTTGAGTAGGACTCTTCAAGCTTGGAACACAGAAAGTTCACAGATGAATGAGATTTGAGGAGAGTTTTGTTATCTTACACGCCGTAGAATGACAACCAAACTTTTAAATTCCTCTAGATATGAGATAGCAAGTGTCCACTCAGTGCCACTCATTTCATGTGCTTAGTGTTTCTCAAGGCCACTTGGTCAGAGTACTGTCAAAACTATCGTTCATTTACTTTCCAAGACAAAAGTGCAAGATGCTGGGCATGGTGGTGCACACCTGTAATCCCAGTACTTGGGAGGCTGAGACAGGAGGGTTGCAGGGTTGAGGACAGCCTCAGCAAGTAGTGAGACTCATCAACCTAGTGAGACCCTGTTTCAAAAATAAAATAGGGCTGGAGGTGTAGCTCATAGGTAGAATGCCTCTGGGTTCAATCTCCAGTACCATTTGTTCTACTCTGTTTTGGCACACAATAGATGAATATATTGATAATGTGTGTTTATCTTTAAAATAGCTACTACAGTTTCTACAGGAATTCTCACAGCAGACTATCTCTCGGACCCACGAAATCAAGAAGCAAGTAGACGGACTAATTCGAGAAACTAAAGCCACAGACTGTCGCCTGCATAATGTCTTCAATGATTTCCTTATGCTGTCTAATACCCAATTCATTGAGAATGTGAGTTGCTTAGTTACATCATACTTATACCTTTTTGGGGGAGCAAAAGTTGTAATAATTTTAGGTTCTGTCCTAAATTTTGATGGGTCATGGGTTATTGAACCTTCTTTAGAATCAATGTCTGTTTTTTATTAATAAAAGTTTGGAGTATTTTCACATCTTTAAAGGAAATATAATGATAGAGTTTCCTTATATTTCAATTTTTCCATTCCTTTTTAGTTTTTTGTGGGTTTTTTTTTTTTTTTTTTCGGTACTAGGGATTGAACTCAGGGGCATTCTACCTCCGAGCTAAACCCCCAGCCCTATTTTTTATTCTTTATTTTGAAACAGGGTCTCACTAAGTTGCAGAGTGCCTCACTAGGTAGCTGAGGCTGGCCGCAAACCCGGATCCTCCGGTCTCAGTCTCCCAAATGCTGGGATCCTTTTTAGTTTTGAGAGTAGTTGGCAGTTGTGCTGAATTGTGTGGTACTTGGGCCCTGTGATGGCACATTCTTTAAGGGCAGCAGTCAGCCTGGTCAACCAGCTTGCCACCATTTTGTTGCCTCTGTTATTGAGTCCATTGTGTTCTGATAGACAATATGTCTACTTGGACTTTTCTCAACTAAGGTTTTATTATGTTGAATCTATGATAACAGAATCAACTATAAACAGGTTACTGAGCTTTAGCTAAACCATGTGTGATTTTTGTCTATATATTAAGTTCCTACTAGATGCTAGGAGGAATGCATAGGTAAATTAGATAGAGCCTCTGCTTTAGTAAACAGAATGGAAAAGAAGGGGGTGTGCCTAGAGCTAAGTAAAGGGGAAGGTGTTAAGAGAGCAGGATAGAAAGGAAGCTTAGTTAGTAGATCTGTTTTTCAGAGAGTGTCCAACTTTCTGAATATCCGCATTAATTTGTGAAGAGGATTATTAAAACAGGCTGTCTCCTGAGACTGTTAAATGTAATAGAAAAGAGTTTCTGAATTGCAGAACTATAAACAGCTTGTGCTTTAGGATTTGGAGAGCACCAGTAACACCACAGCAACTTGTACAGTTTGTAGCTTAGGTTGAAATGCTACTTCTGGCCTTTTGTGGGGAGCTCTATGTGAAATAAAGTCTTGATAAAGGTCTTAGGGATTTCATTAGTGTCTTGATAAAGGTCTTAGGAATTTCTTTGCCAGTTGTTTTTTTTTTTTTTTTTTTTTTTTTTTTTTTTTTTTTTTTTTTTTTTTTTTTTTGTGGTACTGAGTATAGAACCTGGGGCATTCTACCTCTGAGGTACAGCCCCAGCCCTATTTTTTTTATTCTTTATTTTGAAACAGGGTCTCACTAAGTTGCAGAGGGCCTCACTAAGCAGCTGAGGCTGGCCATGAACCGAGATCCTCCTGTCTCAGCCTCTCAAATGCTGGGATTACAAGCTTGCGCCACCACGTCTGGCTGCCAGGTATTTAGGTAAAGGTAAACTCATGAGTTTGAAACATAAGTATTCAAACAAAATACGTACAGATTAAGTATCCCTTATGTGGAATGCTTGGGACAAGATGGATTTCAGATTTCAGTTTTTTAGATTGGAGTATATTTACATAGACTTCCCTTGTTCAGTATCCCTAATTAGAAATACTCCTGAATCCAAAACTCTTTGAATGTCACTTAAGTGCTTAGAAAGTTTTTTAAGATTTTAGGATTAGATCTGGGAGTGGTGGCACACGCTTGTAATCCCTGTACTTGGGAGGCTGAGGCAGAGGATCGAAGATTCTCGGCCAGAATCAGCTACTTAGTGAGGCCTTCCACAACTTTGTGAGACCCTGTTTCAAAATAAAGAATAAAATTTAGGGCTGGGGTGGAACTCAGAGGTAGAATGTCCCTGGGTTCAATCCATAGTACTGGAAAAAAAAAAAAAAAAGATTTTGGAGATTTTGGATTAGAGATGCTCACCTGTAATCTTTTTCTTATCTTATACACATAACATCCCTGCTTGGTCCTAAGCAATTCTGTGACTATAAGAGTAAGCTTAGTGGGCTAAGGATGTGGCTTAATGGAGAACACTTGGCTGGCCTGCTTAAGGTCTTGGGTTTGAACCCCAGCATCACAAAAATAATTAAAAAACAGAAAGAGTCAGCTTAGGGTACTCTAGTGTCTACTTCCCTGGTGATTGCAGCTCCTCACTTTTCATCAGGCTGAGTCTGATGTCCTCAGTATTCTTATTGTGTATCCTTCTCACTGTACCAGGTACTCAGCATTTCTATCTGTCATGCCTATACCACATTGGTACCAGACCATTCCTTTAATTGGGGAGGAAAGGGGTATCATGTGATTCATTTTCTCGATCACTGTCTTTAGATGTTCTCTTTTCTCCAGCCTTTCTTTTCTACCGAAGTTTATTACATTCTGAGTTTTCCATGGTCTAGGTTTTGTTGCGTTTGTGTTTTGTTTTGATGATAGTTCTTTATTTTTGTCTACTTCTGTGGATTCCCTCTTTTCTAGCTATCTCTATCCCTTTAATGTTAAGTCTTTATGCCTCTTCCCCTCCCAGTCAGCATCCAGAATTAATTCCTTTCTGGGTGCACTGGTGCCACTATGAAATATAGCTGCTTCCCAGATCTCCTGTAATATCCAAGAACATGTGACAGGTTCTTTCCATGTGTGTCTGAGCAGCTGATGATGTTGAGAAAACAGCTAATGCTTAATAAAACTCTGATAAAAATGGACTCGCTAATAATACTGTGACATTGATCTGGCCTCTGATGTGTTTTTTCAGAGCCTGACAGTGGCACTTATCTATTGCTGTTCAATCTAGAATGATGGTACTATTTGGTTTTGTGGTAGTTCATCAGAAAGATTATTCCAAATCACATAGGTTTCTGGATTCTGTTAATTAACCTTAGAGGCAGCCACACTGTTGCCAGCTATACTTTGTAGTTGGTGCAACAATCTTGACTTTCAAAGGCAAAAACCATCAGGATTTTGTAGGGCAGGAGAAATTAGCACATTTAGTAAAGGCTCAAGAGGGTTCCCTGAAGTGGGATTAATGCTAATTAACATTAGCCAGCATTTTAATGTTTAATCAGAAAGTGACCCAATTCTTAGAGCTTCATTATCAGTTTAGGAGTTTTATCCAAATATTAAATGCCATAGTCAGTGACTTTATTTTGCTAGAAGACATCTTAAAGATTTATTTAAAATCAATAACTTCAAAGTCTTTTGTAAAATCAGAAGTTTTCTTTTCCAAAATGAAGCCTAAATTACTATCTAGGTCCTCCTGTTAATTTATAAAAGTTTTTTTTAGCCATTTTTCCCCATCATTTTCTGCCTTTCTCTTGAAGAACCATATGTAGTTACTAAAACTCAACAATGATGCAAAGCTCAGGGCCATATTGGCCTAAACTTCTGTCACGGACTCCCCCCTGGTCCTGCCGGATTTTACATGATGATATCTCTCACTTTTGACACTGCAGCTTTCTCCTTCCTTGGAGGTACAGAGCATTCTGCTGTCACCAGGACTTCACTTTCATTGCTCTATATGCTTCTCTATCTTTTGAATGACATCTATCTGTCTTCCAGGTCTTAATAATTAAGGCTCAATAATTGTTTCTTCTCTGACATACTATTCTGGGCGAATCCCCCGGATAAAAACTCTTGAAGCATCACATACTGTTCTTTTTATTTATTACTTAATTATTTGTAGTACTGAGGCACTCTACCACTGAACTACACCTCCATCCCTTTTTTATTTTGAAACAGAGTCTCGCTAAGTTACTGCACACTGACCTCAAACCTTCAGTCTTCCTGTCTGAGCCAAATACTGAGATTACAGGCATGCACTACTATGTATGGTATATAACCATTCTTTTCTTTCTTTCTTTCTTTTTTTTTTTTTCTTTTTGCTATTAGGAATTGAAGCCAGAGGCAGTCTACCTCTGAGTTATACCCCCAGTCCCCTTTTTTTAAATTTTTGAAACCAGGTCTTGCTAACTTGCTGAGGTTGGCCTTGAACCAGTGATCCTCCTGTCTCAGCCTCCCAAGTACTGTGATTACGGGTGTGTGCCACCACTCCTGGCCAGCACATACTACCTTCCAACAATTCTAATTTTAGAATTATTGATAGCATCTGATGAGTTGAACTCCCCTCCTAGATCACACTTCCTATTTCTGCTAAACATTGTGTTTGTGGGGCGCAGTGCATACCTGATTGATAGGGACTCCATGAATATTTACATGAATAAATAAATGAGAAAATACATAAATGAACAGAACCAGGTTGTGTGTAATCTGTTAAGATCTCCAGTCCTGCTTTGTTTATCTGTAGTTTCCCACCTTTTCCTCTCACCCTGTCTCCATCTGAGGAAAATTTTAAAGGGGGGGGGGGGATACCAAAGATTTTTAACAGTTCTGGGTATAGCCATCTGATTGCTAGATGAGGCTGTGAGTTCAGCTCAGGGAGAATAGTGAGAGAAGTTGGCATTGATTGCTTGTTGTGTACCAAGCATTTGAGATGCATAGTCCTGCTCACCCTGTCATGATCCTAGGAGCTTTATGTCTTGTTGGTTTCTTAAGTCTTATGAGGTAGGTTTTAGTGGCAGGCAGGGGGAAAAAGTAGGGTGTTCATGCTATTCCTGCTGTTAAGTTCTGGAGTAACCTTGGTAGCTGCCCTGTCTTAAAGTCTCGATTCTGAGATTTATTTATTCTATTCCTGTTCTTGAAAATTACAAAGTAATTCTAGATCTTTATACAATAATTAAGAAAAAATAAAAATAAAATAAGAGCTGAGGGATATGGCTCAGTGGTATAGCTCCTGCCTAGAATGCTCAAGGCCCTGGGTTCAATCCCTAGCACTGTTTAAAAAAAAACAAAAAATACAGGGGAAAAAGAGAAATTACCTCAAATATCATCAGCTAGAGGGGGAACTGTCAATGTTTTGGGACATATATTCCAAGTCTATTTCTCATACAGACCATTTCTCTTGCAGAAGCCAAATCTACCAAAACAACAAACAAACAAACAAAACCCAACTACAATTCCACCACCCCAAATTAACCAACCATTGAATATTTTGGTATATTTCTTTCTAGTCCTTTAACCTCTTCCAGGTGGCTTGTGTGTGTTTGCAACCTGCATTCTTCTTGTTAACTGAGAAGCATTTTTACACACCTTTGAGGTTTTTGTAAACTTAATTTTTATTCTTACTCTGTTTTATGACTTTTCATAATTTAACAGTTCAATTACCAAACTTTCAGTGAAGTATTGAGTATGTGTAGAAACATACCGACAGTAACTTGAGATGTTCAACTTGTATTAAAATTTTTAAATTTTGAGCTATAATTCACATACCATAAGATTCAGTCTCCTAAAAAGTATGCAGTTCAGCCTGGTGTGGTGGTGCACGCCTGTAATCCCAATACTTAGGAGGCAGAGACAGGAGGATCACAGGTTTGCAGCCAACCAAGGCAACTTATAGCAAGGCCCTCAGCAGCTTAGTGAGACCTTGTTTCAAAATAAAAAAAGTAGTGCCAAAGGTATAGCTCAGAGGTAGAATGCCCCTGGGTTCAATCCCTAGAAAACACACACACACACACACACACACAGAGTTCAATGGGTTTTAGTGTATTCATAAAGTTTTATAACCAGTGCCACTAATTCTAGACTTTTCATCATTCCATTTACATTGACAAGCATGCTGACCTTTGGTGGTTTAAAAAAAGTAAAAAGATGTTTAATTTTAAAAATAAGGAACTCACAGTGAATGACTGATCTGTCTTGGAAAAGAGTTTCTTGCTTGGCCATGCAGGAAAAGCCATTCAAGTGTCTGACCTTCCTGCAGTCATTGATGGCTTTTGCTTTTCTGCTTTCATGTAAGAGGCCTAGTAAGAGTTCATGTTTTACCTTTCCCATTTCTGTTGCTCTTCATGGTGAAGATCTTGTTACCCAGGTGATAAGTTATGCCAGTTGGCCTTCTCAGTAGCCTTGGGAATTGCACCTGTATCATTGCCATTAGCATTTTGTATCAGGTGAAACAAAAAGGTGTAAAAGTTAGGATCTTACTGTTTTTGCAATTTTTTGGTCAATCATGAGGTGGAATTTTCTTCATGCTTCCTAGTCATTTCTATCTTTGTTGTGGTGGTGAATTGACTGCTGTTCTTTGCTGTGTCTGACCCACTGGTAATGGCTTCAGTCATTTGTTGAATAACAATGTCCTTCCCCATTTTTATCTTTTTATTACTGTATAATTTATTCTTACACTGTGATTTATTTCAAATTATCTTTCCACCTTTTATAACTGAATTTGCTTCTATATTTAGCGTGTATACGATGAAGAAGTGGAGGAGCCAGTACTCAAGGCCGAGACAGAAAAAGCAGAACAGGTACTTTTTAAAAACACTCTTCACTTACATTCCTGATTGAGAGAATAACAGTGATAGAGATTTTAAACATGTCCATGGGGGTGTAAAGGGACAGGGGGATAGACACTGGGAGAATGAGACAGAATGCTCCTGACAGAAGCCCAGTTGGACTTTTTTGTTTGTTTCTGAAACTTAGCATATTAAGTAATAGTTAGTTTGAATTCTAGCATAAGAAATGAACAGTCAGGAAACAATTTATATAAAGGGCCAGGTAGTAAATAATATAGTTTTTTTGATAATTTTGGTGCATTGTAATTATATAGCATAATGAGAGTCAAAGTGATGCAAACATACACACACACACAACACTTGGTGTGTCTTTCCTCCACATCCCACCCTGCTCTCCCTTCCTCTCTTCTCATTCTAGTAAGTTAGTGAGACTGGTAGTGACACCTTCATATATGGACATAATATTTGATCTGTTTCCTTCTTCAATCCTCCTTTGTTCCCTCCCTACTTCTTTCTCCCAGTTCTCTTCCACTATTCTACTGGTCTCCTCATTTATCTGAAGTCCCTTTTGCATTCTGTTTTCTCTCTGGCTTCCACATGAGAGAAAACATGACCCTTAAATTTCTGAGACTGACTAATATTACTTAGCTTTATATTCTCTAGTTTCATCCATTTTCCTGCAAATGACATAATTTTGTTCTTTATGGCTGAGTAAAATTCCATTGTCTGAATATGTCACATTTTCTTTATGTGTTGATAGGTTGAAATGCTATAGATTTTGTAAGCCATGTAGTTCTGTTTCTTCTTTTCTTTCTCCTCCTCCCCTCATTTCCTCTCTCTCTACCCCTCCGCCGCCTTTTTCCCCCTCTCTTCCTTCTCCTCTTCTAACCCTTCAGAAATGTGGAAGCCATTCTTACCTCAGCAAAGCAGGCCATGGGTTGGGCAGTATTTTGCCAACTTTTACAACAGCATAGTATATAGATGAGTTCTTTGAAGACTTGAATTTCCTTGTCCTTTCATGACAGCTTTAATTCTTGGTCCTACCAGATCAAAATGATAGTAAGACTAATACTGGTTTAGTCCACCCCTCTCTGAGTGCCTCTTGAGGGCCACAGGCTGTATGAGTGCAGAGAATGTATACAGCAAACACTTCCTGGCTCTGTAATAAGACTGGTAGGGTTTGGTGACTTGAGACCCTTTGCTCTCAACAGATTACAGTCCCAGTTGAGGCCACAGGACAAAGGAGTATCCCATCTGTGAGGTGTATGGACTCTAAGTGTTTTGGAAGTTCAAATGAGAAAGTGCTAACTAGTAGAAACAACAGGAAAAAGCTTTAAACGTGAGACTTTAGTTGGAGGAAGAAAGAAGAGCCAGGTTTTAAAGCCGTTTCAGCGGGAGAGAATGCCATGGGCTAAGGCTCAAGGTTGGGATGTGCCTGGATTTCATGGACTGGGTTTGTGGAAACTGCTGGAGGTCAGGCCAGAGGAAGGAAAGGAGACATGTGCTGATTGCTGGAAGCTTCAGAAGCCAGCCAGTGGGTGGAGGAGCTGCAGTTCCAGCCTGTTGTCTTGTGGCTTCACAAGTCACTGGTGAATGGGCAGTCCTCCTGGGTGTCCTCATGTCCTCGCCCTCAATACAACTAAGAGGTTGTGGGCCATCCTGCCATCTTGACGCTCTGGCAGGGGTGCTTCCCCTCTCCTCCCACTCAGGAAGGCATGGGGGAATGTGTGGGACATTTGTTATAGGAGTTTTAGTCAGCGCTTTAGTCGATGCTAACTTCTCAGAAATTGTGAATCACTTGAAAAAGTTGATCTTCTATCAGTAACTTACTTGTACAGATGATTAGACACTAGCTCCAGTTCTGCCTATTCCCAGCATTTTTAGGAAAATAAAAATATTTATTTATTTATTTATTTCATACTGGAGATTGAAGCCAGGGACATTCTACCTCTGATCCTCACTCCCAGACCTTTTCATTATTTTATTTTGAAACAGGATCTTGCTGTGTTGCTGGGGCTGGCCTCAAACCTGTGATACTTCTGTCTCAACCTCCCAAGAACTGTTATTACAAGGGTGTACCACCACGCCTAGCTAAGATACTTTATTTTTAAGTACTCAAGGATTTACTAACCATTTAAGCACAATAGTATTTGGTAAGAACATCAAGTCAGCATTAAATGTGAAAACAATAGGTATTTAGTAAACTGTTTTCTAAAAGCCAAGAAGACTGAGGGTATAACTCAGTGATAGAGTATTTGCCTATCCTGCACAAGGCCCTGGGTTCTGGCCCCAGCACCACAGATATAAAGAAGTTTTAAAAAGCCATGATACAAGCCGGGGGTGGTGGTGCACTCTTGTAATCCCAGCATTTGGGAGGCTGAGACTGGAGGATTCGGGTTCGTGGCCAGCCTCAGCTGCTTAGTGAGGCCCTCCGCAACTTAGTGAGACTCTGTTTCAAAATAAAGAATAAAAAATAGGGCTGGGGCTGTAGCTCAGAGATAGAATGCCCCCAGGTTCCATCCCCAGTACCACACACACAAAAAAGCCATGATACATTTATTTTACAAACATATTTTCACAGGCTCATTATAACAATAGTTATTGAGCTCAGAACCAAGTAGACAAGTAGGAAAAGATGGACCAAAATTAAAAAGTCATTAAATTAGGAAGACAAACACTTGAGGAAAAAGACTAAAACTTCTTACAGGGTTTTCTTCTGTGGCTCTCAGAACAGCACTGTGTAGCTTGGTATCTTCTAAAGCTATGGATCAACTTCTGCAATATGTGTGAGGAGAGGAAATGACACTAAATATTTTTCAATAATTTTCATGCCTGATGACAGACATACTTGTGTGCACAGAGACTGTCATTGAGAGCTGCCATTATAAAAAGTAGAGACCAATGGGGAGTGTGCAGCCAATTGGTGATAAGTATTGACTTTTCTTGAGGGAGAGCATTGATCTGTGGTGATATACAGGATAAACTAGAGATGAAACTGACCCTCTCAGTGCAGAAATTTATAAACTAATTGTAATTATTTTCAGTTAAGGGGAATAAAAAATTAATAATATATAATTGAAAAATGGTATCTCTAGCCTCAGAGTATTTCTTTCTCATTTTAGCTCCTAAAATTGTCCAAGGGACCATTAACCAAGGTGAACATGAAAGTCGAGGCCTTTCATTCTCCTACAGGGAAGAAGTGATATATTGTTCATTGTTAGGATACTTTCACACAACTTATTAACCAAATAGTCACTCAGTAGTTGGGCTTCTGTCTTCGTAAATGAAGAGCCTGGAGCTCTGGGATCTTAGGTGGTGTGATGCATATCCAGAAAGGGTCAACCTTGAGATTTAAAACCAGCAGTCTTATTCCAAAGTCTGCATCAAGGCATTCAGCAGAACCTGACTTGTGTTAACTTTTTAAATATACTTTTATTGGTACATTGTAGTTATGCATCATACTGAGTTTTAGTGTGATGGAAACATATAATACACAGTACCTGGTGTGTTTCCCTCTGGATCCCGTCATGCTCCCTCTCCCCATTCATAATACTGAAATTGGTGTTGATAACTTCACATATGTACATGGGATTGTTTGAACTATTCCCTCTCCCCATTCATAATATTGAAATTGCTATTGATAGCTTCACATATGTACATGGGATTGTTTGAACTACTTCATCAAGTCTCCCCACCCCCACCTGCCTCCCCTTCCATTATTCTACTGGTCTCTCTCCTCATCTGAAGTCCCTTATGTTTCCCAGTTTCTCTCTAGCTTCCACATATGAGAGAAAGCATGCAACTCTTTCTTTTCTGAAACTGGCTAATATCACGTACCATAATACTCTCTAGTTCTATCATTTACTTCAAATGACATAATTTTGTTCCTCTTTATGGCTGAGTAAAAGTCCATTGTATGTATAGACCACAGCTTTGTAACCCATTCATCTATTGACTAACACCTAAGCTGGTTAATGTTTTTAAGATCTTTGGGGAGCATTCACAGGGTTTTCTTAGAGTAGTATCAATATGTTGAAGACCCACACTGAAGGGTGTTTGTTTGTTTGTAGGAGAAGACCAGGGAACAGAAAGAAGTAGATCTGATTCCTAAAGTCCAGGAGGCTGTAAACTACGGTTTGCAAGTATTGGACAGTGCATTTGAGCAGCTTGATATAAAAGCAGGGAACTCAGACTCTGAAGAAGACGATGCCAATGAGCGAGTGGAACTAATCCTTGAACCCAAGGTAAAGATGTTTGATTCAGGTATTGATTGTTGCATCATATTTATTGATGTCTTGGGGTCTTCACGACTAGTAAGGCATGGACTTCACCTCTAGGAAGAAATAAGGCAATACTGACCCACCAGAAAGACTTGCTTTACATAAGCATTGATGGAACACTTGGCATGTCCAAGGGTATTTGCCAAACTAGTGATTACAAAGATGCAGAGAGTGGCTCCTGCGCTTTCCAGTCTGGCGGGAGAGTTGAACGTTTACAGAAGTAGCCATTGTAAGTGCTCTGAGAAGGACTTGACTTCTTCCTGGGATGTTAAGGTGAAGATGAGATTTGAGTTTGTTTTTTGTTTGTTTTTAATTTCTTTAAATTGGCATGTAGTACTTTTTTATCTAGTACAGCATGTTATTTTGAAGTATGTATACTAATGACTTAGGCTAATGAATTACATGGATCTCATGCAGTTACTTTTTGGGCTAAGAACACTTAAAATCTATTCTCAGTGATTTTCAAACATACAATATATTGTTATTAACTGTTGTCATCCTGTGGTACCATGGATTTCTTGATGTTGAGCTGAAATGTTGTACCCTTTAATCAACATCTCCCAATCCTCGCTTCTCCTAATTCTTGGAGCAGAGATGAGATTTGAATTGGAGTTAGAAGGATGGGGGCCCTGGGCTAGGCTTGTAGCTCAGTAATAGAGTATTTGCCTAGAAGCATGGGGGACTCGAGAAGTACAGAGTGTTGGGAACCTGAGATTCTGTCGACTGTGCTGGGGATGACTGTCAAGGGTGGAAAGAGTATTTGGGTTGTTTCTCAGTTTGGGCTGTTGCAAGTAAAGTGCTGAGCATTTCTGATCAGGCTTCCTATTAGCCTGGAGGGCCTTTATTTCTTTCTTTCTCTTAGATTGTTAAAAGAGGTGATGGAACAACAGAAGCCACTCAGTAGAAGACAGAGAAGGTAGTCATACTTATTGAGAGAGTCCTTGTGACACCAGGTGCCCTAAGAATTAGAATATGTCACGAAACCAGCTTCATAGTTACTCTTCCAGTTGCACCTTTCTCTTTTGGTTTGAGCTTTATGGTCACATCAGACTGGGGATGAGCTTTTCACCGAGGTATTTATTGATGTGCCTTCCACTGTGGATTCAGGAGTCAGCACTGGGCCCTGGGAAGTGTATTTCCCTGAAGCATCAGAATTGTTCTCCTCTGGCTCCCAGGGTCCTATTGTTAAAGAAGACATGGCCTATGATAAGGAACACGTGGCCATGAGGGGACAGAACAGCCTTTCCTCCTGCCAGGAGATCAGAAGTTGTCCTCAGATGGGACCAAAAGAAGAAGAGAACTGGCCAGGGAGGGACTCTGACCATATTCCTGTGGACAAGACTCCTTCATTTCATTCTGTTGTTTTATCCTCTAGTCTTATTTTATCAACTTTTCTAAATTCTGCAGTGTTGACCCATTAGGGGTGTGGCGGTACTGCTCTTGGATATCTTGGACTTCCAGGCAGAGGTTCTCATTGGTCTTTGGCTGTTCAGTTTGTTAAACTATAGATCTGTCACGATGGCTGCATTTCCTTTCATTTAGCCCATGCATTCTGCCTGCACCACCAGTCCACTTGTTGCTCTGATTCAGGTGAACAAACCTCCCCTGATTCCCTTGATGTCTTTGATACCTTGTGTCTCCCTCTGCTGCCATCCCCAACCTAGATATACCCACCGTCTCATAGTCAGATAGCAATATAGTAATTTCCTCCAAATGGCTTCTCTCTAAATTGAGGGCTATTACTGATGATTCTCAACATATATGTTTTATATTTAAGTGCAATGTAAAGCAGTGGTGAGCCAAAAATTTTTTTATAAAGTGTAGATTATATTTTTATATTTTATTTATATAGAATTTTTAATATATGCACATATATTATATTGTGGGGGCTGGCCTTTCAGGGGAGGACAGTAAGGTAGGATTCATCAGAGCTCCCAGAGTTTCCATGTTCTCTTGTTGGTCCTCCTTCTGAGCATTTCCTATGAAGTTATGCCCTTCCTTGTCCTTGTTTGGTTGCTGCTGTTAAACTTTCTGCAGTCCTTTCCCTTTTGCCTTAATTAAGAAGTTTGGGAGGTTTCAGCATTATTTTGCCAGCTTTCCCTAGAACTTGACATTTTTAAAATTAGTGATTCATTTTTGGTTTTATTTACTTATTTTACTTTTAATCCTGCCATGTTTCCTATTCTCCACTTTTATTATGTAACTTATTGGGCTAGTCAGATGAGCAGGCTGCCCACTGGAACACTTAATTTTATTTTTCAGCCTGCATGGCTGACAGCCATTCCTTTCGGTATTTACAGGATCTGTACATCGATCGTCCTTTGCCTTATCTCATTGGTTCAAAGCTTTTCATGGAGCAGGAGGATGTAGGACTTGGAGAGCTGTCCAGTGAAGGTACTCTTCTTCCCCAAGCAGTCTTGATAATCTTAACTTTTTAATACTTTTATTGGTGCATTGTAATTATACATCATACTGAGGTATAAGGTGATAGGAATATACATACACACTTGGTGTGTTTCCCACCAGACCCCACCCCCTCCCTCTCCTTCCCCATACATGTTGTTGAGATTCGTATTGATACTTTCATTTCAAATTTTTCATTAATGTTGTAAGTATAGTGCAAAGAACTCACATATGCTCTTCACCCAGGTTTACCAGCTAACATGCCACCACATTTATCATTCTCTCTCTCTTTCTCTCTCTCTCTATATACACACACACACACACACCCATGACCCTTTTTTTTTTTTTTTAACTTATCTGAAATATGGTACTCCAGTACTCCTAAATATTTCTGTTTACTTTCTGAGTACAAGGATATTTTCCCATATAGCCACAATAAATCATTAGAACCAGGGAATTTTATTGGCCATAATACTATTATCTAATCTTTGGTCCTATTCAAATTTTGTCAGTTGTCCTAATGATGTCATTTATCGTCTCCTTTTTCTGATTCAGGACTCCATCTAGGCTCCCTCACAGCATTTAGTTGTCAGATCTCCCTAGTCATCATTTATTCTCATAAAATTTCTTTTCTTTCCATAACTTTGACATCTGTGAAGAATTTATGAATAACTTTTTTATTGTGGGGAGATACTTTGAGACTATATACATTTTTCACTCCTCAGTGTAGTAGAGATGCTTTTAATTCTAATAAGTGGGTATAGATGGCTTTATCATAATCTCAGTGATGCTCTTGCATGGTAGTTTGCAATTTTGAGAAGGAACTAAGGACATTTTCTTGTGAATATTGATGCTAACCCTTCTCTTCTCAACAGAAGGTTCTGTAGGCAGTGATCGTGGCAGTCTTGTGGACAGCGAAGAAGAGAAAGAAGAGGTGAGGACAATTTGGTATGACCAGGAAGCTTAGGATGTGCTCAGCAGGCTAAGTAATAACATATTTGTCAATTACCATTTTTTTTTTTTTTTTGCGGTACGGGGGGGTACCGCAACTCAGGGGCATTCTACCTCCGAGCTATACCCCCAGCCCTATTTTTTATTCTTTTATTTTGAAACCGAGTCTCACTAAGTTGCGGAGTGCCTCACTAGGTAGCTGAGGCTGGCCGAGAACCCAGATCCTCCGGTCTCAGCCTCCCAAATGCTGGGATTACAAGCGTGCGCCACCACGCCCAGCACCATTTGTTTTCATTAAACTTTTTGTGTGGTTTTATTTTGGGGGTTTGTGTTTTTAGGTTGGATCTTGTTACATTGCCCAGGCTAGTGTCAACCCTCTGTGCTGGCCTCCTGAGTATCTGAGACTCTAGGTGGCACCATCATGCTCATATATGAAACTTTTAGCATGACAGAAGCCACACTGTGAAGTTTCTTTGCTTGCTGTTAGATTTGCTTTTTGTCCTGTGTGGAAACAAGGAAAACTGCTTTCATCTCTTGTAGTACTACTCCCCCTCCCACCTTCACATCACATCCCTCTTCCTTCCAGTTTAGTTTGAAAAGAGCAGCTCAGATATTATCTGGGAACCTCTGCCTGTGACACTGTCTTGGGGTACATTCTATCTGTGGGTAATTCTAGAGGAAAAAAAGTACATTTGGCACTTTTTTACTATAAAACTTCCTAGACAAGAGGATGCTTAAGGCACCCACACAGCATTTTAGCTTTGCCTCCACCTCCATCGTCTTCGTGTCCACAGAGCATAATCTGACTGCGTAGAGGGGAGGGTCTTGAGTTTTTCCTTAAATGGAATATTCATTATTGCAAAGGATACAGATTCTCTGAAGGATAATCCCTGAGTATAAGATTTCTAGAAGGAGACCATGCTTTGTACATACTCTTGTCCATCCTGCTTTCTTTGTTTGTTTTGATAACTTTTTTTTTTTTTTTTTTTTGGCGGTACTGGGGATTGAACTCAGAGGCATTCTACCTCCGAGCTATACCCCCAGCCCCATTTTTTATTCTTTATTTTGAAACCGAGTCTCACTGAGTTGCGGAGTGCCTCACTAGGTAGCTGAGGCTGGCCGCGAACCCGGATCCTCCGGTCTCAGCCTCCCGAATGCTGGGATTACAAGCGTGCGCCACCACGCCCGGCTTGTTTTGATAACTTTTATTGGTGCATTTAATTATACATCATAGTGGGATTCAATGTGATAAAAACATACATGCACACAGTACCTGGTCTGTTTCCCTCTTTATCTCAACTCGTTCCCCCGCCCCCCTTTGCAACCTCTACACGTTAGTGAGATTAGAAGTGATCCCTTCATATATGGACATAGCATTATTTGAACTGTTCCCTTCCTGAGCTTTGTTTTCCCCTTTCCCAGTCCCCTGCCACCATCGGACTGGTCTCCTCATTTAATATAAGAATATAAGTCCCTTTTGTTTTTTCCATCCTGCTTTCTGCAGTCCCCTTCCCTACCCTCCTTCCTCCAGCCTTCCAAACAAAAAACCTAGCAATAGGAAGGAGCTCTCCTTAAGGAACATTGCTAGAACAGACAGTAATTCACTGGATCCTTTGTTTTTACTTGTTGATGTAGCTCTGTTCTGTGTGTGTTTGGGTGTGGGGGGGTGGTATTGGAAAGTAAACAGAGATATTCTACCTCTGAGCTATACCCCAGCCCTTTTTATTTTTTGTTTTGAAACAGGGTCTCTCCATTGCTGAGAGTCTTGCTAAGTCACTGAGGCTGTTCTCAAACCTGTGATACTCCTGTCTCAGCCTCCCAAGTACTGAGATTACAAGCATGTGCTACCACCTGACTAATGTTCCCTTCATGGTCCCAATGAAATAGTTGTCCTACCTAGAGGAAGTACAGAGAGTGGAGTCCAAAGTGTAAAATAACACAAACTAACTTGCTAATTTAGTTAATTAATGTGTAATTCTTTGAATCCAGAGGTTAGAGTTGAAAGTACAAATGACATGAACCAATTGTGAAGGTGTTTTAATGAACCACAAAAATCACATTAAATGAAACAGCCTTTTGTAATATTGCCAATTAGTCCACCTTATCTACACCTTTATGCTTAAAATGATCAGCAGTTGGTACAAGAGACTGAGCATCAGAGCTTTCCTCTGCTTGACGCAGAATCAGCTCGCCCCAGACACTTAGACTGAAATCCTTGCTGTGCTCCTGTGGAAGGCCTGCATTAACAAAGCCATTTTTCCACACAGGAGTCGGACGATGACTTTCCCAATCACAGTGACAGTGATCCAAACCAGGTAAGGCTCATGATTGAAGTGGCTTTACATTTAGATTTTAACTGAAGCATAGCATGTATGCTAAAATTACTTTTGAATAATTTGTGACAATGCAAGGATTTTTTTGTATGTGTTTACAAGAAGTTTTCCTTTAAGCATGTCATGTGTTTGGGCTACTCCTATATTCCTATAATTTTAAACATGCTGATATATGAAAGCATGGTGGTCTCTGGATATATATAAGGGGAATAGTTTATTTCTAGAGTTTTTACAGACAAATTCTTTTTGCTTCTATGAACTGTTCCTCAGGAATAGGGCTGGGTAGAGTTGCATTGGTGTCTTCATAGTTGTCTGATGGACATTCTCATTACAGATCATGCATATTGATTTCCTACAGTGTTGTCAACACTGCCATAGTGATTTTAGCTAAACTTTTGTGCAAGTCATGTAGGTACTGTGCTGTATTAAGATCATCTCAATTTGCATTTCAATTTCCTAAGAGGGAATTATTTTTTCACAAAAATTTTAATTACCAAATGAAGGATTTTGCACCTCTTGTTGGTGTTTCTGTCCTGGTTGAAGTCACAAATGTGGGCAGTTGCTGTAATTTTAATAACCAGTCTTCCTCCAGAAGATGTTTGTTTCTATGGTATTTGCTACTAAGATCTGTAAATGCAAACAGTTTTTCATACAGTACAATATAGTGATTAAAACCATTGGCATACCCATCTGTTTTTGTTAAAGGTGGACTGGTTTTGTGTGCCACAGCTAACCTCAGAGTTGTAAGGATTAAGTTTAGGTAATAAAGTACTTTCAGCATAGTGCCTGGCACAGCTTATTGATTTAAACAGTTAAAAAAAATTAACTTTACAAAATAGATACACCAGTGATACCTTTGGAAAAATTAGAATTCAACAAATAAGATTGAGTTTAAGCCCTCTGATCTTTGTCTTCTCATACTATCCAGAGGTCACTGGTTTGATGATCTGAGAGTACATCTTCCCATGTCTTTTTCTTTGTGCTTGAAGTGTGTCTGTATTTTAGGAAGAATACAATGTGTGTGTGTGAGGAGGATGGGGCACCATGCTAGATTTGTCATTCTGCACTTTTGTACTTGATTTGCCTTGGATGACTCACCAACTACTGCAGCTTACTCCTTTTTACTACTGCTCAGTATTTTTATTAAAATAAGACTTTATTTCATTTTCATTTCTCTCATGAGGAACATGTATATGTTTATATTCTTGCTGTTCCATTCTTATTAAAAGGGTAAGTTCTTCATTGAGATACTAAGTCTCATGTTTCTTTATCATTTGCTCTGCACCTAGACAACCTCATTCCTTGCTGCATTACCATCAGAATCATCATTATCATAATTAAAGTTACTGCCTTTGTCAAGGAGGAAATGAAAAACCAAGTGATATGTCTCTCAGCTTGATGGCTTGCATCTTATCGTTCTAATCTGGTATTTTATACTCAGCACACCACACAAATGAGTGAGGAAGAGGAGGACGATGATGGCGACCTGTTTGCTGACTCTGAGAAGGAGGAGGAAGATACTGAGGATGTTGAAGAACATACTCGACCTGTAAGAAAGATGGTAGTTGTTGTCATTAGAAGTGGTGCCTCCCAAGCCAGGCGTGGTGGTGCACACTTGTAATCCCAGTACTTGGGAGACTGAGATAGGAGGATCTGGGTTCATGGCCAGCTTCAGCTACTTAGTGAGGCCCTCCGCAACTTAGTGAGACTCTGTTTCAAAATAAAGAATAGGACTAGGGGTGTAGCTTGGAGGTTGAATGCCCCTGAGTTCAATCCCTAGTACTGCAAAAAAAAAAAAAAAAAAAAAAAGAAGTGTTGTCTCCAACTCATGCCATGTATTGTCACTGAGATCTGTAGCTGTCTCGGTTTACAACATATTTATAATTTCATATACACTTGAAAACAGAGGCAAGCATCTCCAGTTGCCTCACAAGTGCCATTTCTTCTCCCAGTGTTACAATGTTACATCCCAGATCATCTGAAGTATATTCAGTTCCAGAATTTTAAGATCTACCTCTTCCACCAAGCATACTAGTTTTCTTATTTAGATGTTCAAGTATTAAAGTAGAGTATGAAAACAAGTATATAAAGAGCATCTCCCTGTGAAGGAACATTTATGAGGTCTGTTCTTCAGTGATCTGTGTAGGGTGCATATGTTTAAATTAATGTAATTAAATCATTTTCTCCCCAGTTCTATTTCTTTGCTGCTGTTCACATAATTTTGTTAGGTGTCCAGAAGTAAATTGTACTAACCCATTGGTAACAAGAGTGATTCTTTTGGTCTCTTCTGCCCATAGAAAAGACCTACATCATTTGCTGATGAGCTGGCTGCTAGGATCAAAGGGGATGTTGCAAACCGACTAGAAGAGGAACCAACAGGTGAGCCTCAGGCGGGTTAAGAGGGTGGCCGGTGACATGCAGGGGCCTCTGCTGACTTCACCGAGCCAGAGTTCCTATTCTAATTACTAAAGCACAAGAGATTTCAGTTGTAGTTCTTATACCTGTTTGGGTTCATAGACTTCTTTTGATAACGTTGTGAATCCCACAAGAAAAATAAACATTCACAGATATATATCACATTTTACACACAGTACCAGGAAATTCATGGATAGTCCAGAGAACCATGAGCACCAGATTAGGAATCCATGGCCAAATATTTATTACTATATTTGGAATAAATAAAAATAGCCAGGTGCTGTGATGCATACGTATGGTCCCAGGGAGGCTGAGACAGAAGGATCACAAATTCAAAGCCAGCCTCAGCAACTTAGCAAGACCCTCAGCAACTTAGTGAGATCCTGTTTCAAATTAAAAAAGGTACCTGGGTTCAATGGTAGGTACCCTAAAAAAGTACTATCCAGTATATTCTAGTTATTTAACAGGATAGAAAGTTCAGAATAATTCCTTCAATAGGTACAGTTCTGGTATGCACATGTCCCTGGCATGTAAGTGTCAGCCTTCTGCCTTACAAAGAGAACTCTTCTGAGTGCCTCTGATGGGTGAGCATTGAGCTAAGTGCCCCAGTGGAGCCACATCTAGTATTGCTCTTAGACTGACATGTGACCATAACAGAGACATGTAGAGTATCAGTATATGTTTGTGTGGGTACTCACACGAAGGGTATACTAAATATCGTTAAAACTGAAATACTCTTCAACCATATCCTTAGGAGAAACAAAGCCTCGGAAGACACTGAAAGAGAAGAAGGAAAGGAGAACGCCTTCAGATGGTAGGCCCTTCCCCTCAGTTCAGTTATTTTAGGAACCTTTTGACTCAGGAGTGTTGTTTACATAATTAATGAAGTATCGTGTTTAAATGCTAACAAGTGAGCTGTATTCATTCACTTTTCCAAAATATTGAAAAAAGAAAATATATTTTGGGGTACTGGAAGGAGAGGTAGATGTAGAATAAAAATGCCTGTAAACATTTAAATTATTAGAGGTTTTCTAAAGATGTAAAAACTAGAGATCACTAGCATTTTCAGTAAAGACTATAGCAGGCCCTTTCATATTACGTAGAAATGTCCATTATATACCCCTTGTTTCTGCATCCATCTGCAGATCTCTTTGTTCGGTCTTCCCTTAGGTTCACGGGAAGGTGGGCCTTGAATGTGACATTTGAATCATTGCCTCATTTCAAAATAAATAAGTAGGGAATTACCTAGAGAATTCACTCTGCTGCAGACATTTACTAAATTAGGAGTGTGAGCCCAGAGAGCCTTTTGAGGAACTCAGTGGACTGTTGAGTCTGAGCCAGACATGGTGGCACATGCCTGTAATCCCAGTACTTGGAGGCTGAGACAGAAGGTTCACAGGTTTGAGGCCAACCTCAGTAACTCAGTGAGGCTCTTGACAACTTAGTGAGACCCTTTTTCCAAATAAAAAATAAGAAATGGCTGGGGGTGTAGCTTGAAGGTGGAATGTCCCTAGGTTCAGTTCCCTGTTCCCCCAAAAAGAAGAAAAGAAATATATGTCTGCCCTTAAATACTCCTTGTTAGGTAAGTCTCATGCCAGTATTGTGGATGATGTAGAGACAAACCACAGGAATTGGTTCTAGCCCATCCTTAACTCTCCCTTTGCAACATTTCTGGTTGCTAGATGAAGAGGATAACTTATTTGCACCCCCCAAGCTGACTGACGAGGACTTCTCACCATTTGGCTCTAGAGGTGGCCTGTTCAGTGGAGGACAAGGACTTTTTGATGATGAGGATGAGGAGGTGAGTCAGTGGGACATATGGAACTCAAAGTCAAACAGTGAAAAATCCTGTATCCTCATGTCTTTTGTTGGGTGAGCAGAGAATGTGAGAGAGTAATTCACTCAGATAGATCTTTATCTATTGTCTTCCATCTTTGTATTTAACTCCTAGTCAGGTCCAAATTATTTAAGGGTCTATATCGTCTTTTTTTTTTGCGGTACTGAGGATTGAACTCGGGGGCATTCTACCTCCGAGCTACACCCCCAGTCCTATTTTTTTTTTTATTCTTTATTTTGAAACCGAGTCTCACTAAGTTGTGGAGTGCCTCACTAGGTAGCTGAGGCTGGCCGCGAACCCGGATCCTCCGGTCTCAGCCTCCCGAATGCTGGGATTACAAGCGTGCGCCACCATGCCCGGCTTCTATTTCTTCTTCTTTTTTTTTTTTTTTTTTTTAATTTTTATTGTAGTAATTCGTGCAATATAGCGTACATCTTTGTTAAGTACAAATTGTTAACAACATATTTGCACACAATTCTCATTTGACCCCTTCCCCGATTCCCTCCCCATTCCCTCCCCCTCCCTCCCCCTAAGGTTCACTTCAGTGAGTGACCTTCTATTTCTTCTTAATACTCACTTTAAAGCTTTCTGGTGGAACAGAAATGCATAGCTTTGAGTTAAAGGGCACTTTTCCTTAGGAATCTTCACGTGCACCCACATGTACCTTTACGTTGTTAAATTCTTTGTCGTGTGCTTTGTTATAACCAGAGCGACCTCTTCAGGGATGCCCCCCGGGATCGGCAAGGTCAAGCCCCTGCTAAGGAAGGTGAGCTGGGGCTGGGGCTGGGGCTGTCTGCATTCTCCTGTGCGGGGTTCTATAGCTGTTTCTCCCCCATTAAAACTCAGAATGCTGAAAGTTGTTCCAAAATCTTGTTTCTTCATTAAGCTGAGAGGTGGTTTTGTTTGTTTTGTTGTTGCTGTTTGCCTTGGACTAAAAGCAGTTAAAAGCAGTTTATCTTTACTGTTCATGACTTGGAAAAAAATGGTGCCTCTTTTTGGAAGAGAATTTACAACTCACACAGGAAAAACACTCCATAACAGTGTTGAGCGTATTTTTAATGAAATTTTTAAATCAGAGAAAGATTTTTAACATTCTGCATTTTAAGTTGTTATTAGAAACCAAGGTGGTGTGCATCTGAATCGTCAGTGTTTTTGAAAAATACATAAGTTTAAAAAAAAAACAAACCTGCAGCTTTTATTTTATTAGGTATGTTTAGACCTTTTTTCCATGCGTGTGACCAAAGTAAATGACAGGAACTACAGAGAAGAGGAAAGGATTACTTGGGTTCACAGTTTGGGAGGTACAGTCCATAGACTCCAAGGCCATCATTATGGCAGCCCTGCATGTGGCAGAGGAAAGCAGCCCATCTCATGGCTACAGGAAAGCAGAGAGACACCCAAGTGACCAGGGACAAATATAGCACCCAAGGCCACACTTCCAGCTACACCCCACCTGCTTACAAATTTATCTTTCAGTGGATTTATCCACTAATGAGACTAGAGCTCTGATCCATTTGTTTCACCTCTGAGCATTTTTGCATTGCCAACACGTGAGCTTTTCCAGGGGGCATTCTATATTCAAACCCTAACAAGGTTTGGAAAAGGTAGTTCTTGGGGACTAGGAATTGGTTATTTTAAGCAACTCAGTCTTACAGGCTCAGGATGGGTTCTCCTTGAGGTTGTTGGGCTGTCAGCTCGTTGTCCTCAAACTTCTGTGTCCTATTCTTCAGCACTCAGTGACTGACTGCTTTGTTTCCCTCTTGGCTGTTGTCCTCCTCACTGTTTTCATGGCTATTTCTCATTTTGTGCTGTTCCTTCTTACTTGTTCACATTGTCATGCTGGGATGGGTAAATGAGCAGTTTTGAGGGGCACTGATTGCCCTGTCCCTGCTGCCCCCAGCCATTCCTGTTACCACTGTTTGACCACAGTCACACTGACCTTCCGTAGGAGTCACAGCTGCACTGCATTAATCCCAAGGCATTTAAGAAGAAAACACTCAGGATTTTTTAAATGGCTTATTTAGGAAAAATTAGTTTTAAAAGGTCTTCTATTAGGTATATGTCACATCGCACATACTTCATTAAAGGAGAGTTTGTCTTAATTTGGTGTAGTGTAATTATACATCATATTGGGCTAGAGAGTGATAGAAAAAGTATATCCACACAACTCTCAGAGCAGTTCCTACTGGATCCCTCTCCCTCCCTGTACATTGCTTTGAGAATGGAATTGGTAATTTTGTATACACATTCACAGCATTATTTCAACTGTTAAACTCAGGAAAGGCGACTTTAACTATTAGGAAAGTTATTTTCTTTGTGAAATGATGGTCTCTTTTTTCCTTTTTCTAGAGTCTTCATCTTCAAAACCTGGAAAGAAAATCCCACCAGGAGCTGTTTCTGTATTTTTAGGTAATATAGAGTTAAAAAGAAAAACAAAAAAATGATATATGAATACCTTTTTGTCATCTTTTTTCTTTTTCTTTTTTTTTTTGCGGTACTGAGGATTGAACTCAGGGGCATTCTACCTCCGAGCTACACCCCCAGCCCTATTTTTTATTCTTTATTTTGAAACTGAGTCTCACTAACTTGCAGAGTGCCTCACTAGGTAGCTGAGGCTGGCCGCGAACCCGGATCCTCTGGTCTCAGCCTCCCGAATGCTGGGATTACAAGTGTGCGCCACCACGCCCAGCTTATTTTTTTTCTTTTTAATGTCTTCTAAGGACTGGCCAGGGAGTATGAAGTCCTTGGGGCACTGAACAGCTTATAGAAAGAGCTTATTTTCTGGTATTAGCTCATCTTAGAAAATCAGTAGCCTTGGGGGCTGAGTTTGTAGCCCAGTGGTAGAGTGCTTGCCAAGCATGCACAAAGCCCTGGGTTTGGTCCCTAACATTGCAAAAGAGAGAGACACTGAAAATGATGGAGAGGAATAAAGGAAAGGAAAGAAAGATTAAAAAACCAGTGGCTTTGGACTTTCTGTGTTTGAGGTCATTGTGCACTGTGGAATGTTTTCTAGCAGTAACACATGAAGGTTATTTGGCCCTATTACTGTTTTGTGGATGAGCTGAAAGTAATGGTTCTTAGTGGGTGGTACTATTTTTTCTATAGTCAGGAGGCTTGCACTGGCTCCCAGTTGTGTCTGTCTTCTTTCCATTTCTAGGAGAAACTGATGTGTTTGGGACCACCTCTGCTCCCTCACTGAAGGAACCTCAGAAGCCTGAGCAGCCCACTCCAGGGAAGAGCCCATGCCTTCCAGCTCCTGCCGGCCTCTTTGATGATGATGACGACAGCGATGACTTTTTCACGGCATCCTGCAGCAAACCTTCCAAGACAGGTGACTGTTCCAGCCTCTGATTCTGGAATTTGGCCAGAAAAAGAATGTTGACCTAAAATGACACACCTCCCTAGCTCTTTGTCTCTTGCAGTCCTCCCCAACCATTCCTGTCATTGTCTTACATATACCAAATAGTTCTTCAACCTCAAAGGTCTCTAGTTAATGAATCACTCATTTCTGGTCTGGAAACTAATCACTAAGATTACCTTCTTTATGAAGAGCTCAAATATTTTCCCCTGTAATTTCTGCTCACAATTTCCAGTTATGACCTTTTGGATTAAAGAGAAGTTTTAATCATACTTTTAGCAAAGAAACTCTGTAAATTAATGAGTAGAATGTTGCTTACTATTCACTGAATTCCCAGCTTCTCTGCCAGTAAGCTCAGGTGTCCAAGAAGAACAGGATTTTCAGCCCACTGTCCAC
Source organism: Graphiurus murinus (assembly GCA_004027655.1). Taxonomy (NCBI): domain Eukaryota; kingdom Metazoa; phylum Chordata; class Mammalia; order Rodentia; family Gliridae; genus Graphiurus; species Graphiurus murinus. The sequence goes on along the minus strand of PVLC010006167.1, from coordinate 26,335 downwards.
TTGAGTGCTCTCCCTCAGACTTAAGTCCATGTGTTCATGAACTCTTTCCTGTAAGTCATTTGTCATTTAATGTGCTGATGACACTCCTAGGGGCTCACATCAGAATGAAGGTTCTGGTTGAATGGGTCTGAAGTGGGGCTTGAGAGTCTGCAACAACCAGCTCCGTGGGCCACATTTGGAATAGTGAGACTTAGATTCATTTAGTGCTTTTAAAGGAGAAAAGAAGGGAAGATGACTAAGGTGCACACAGTTTTCAGCAACTTGGGGGGAAAAAAAGATGGCACGAGGAATCAACGGAGCCAGACAGCATTTAGAAGCAGGATGTCTGGACCAACTCCATCCCTGGTGTCACGTGTAGAAAGTAGGGAGAGAAGCAGAAGTGTGAGGGGAGATGAGAGCCTAGTGGATTTAGAAAGTAAAGCAGATGCAGAACCGAGCCCAGGGCAGACTGAAGTGACAGTGAGTGGGAGGACAGGAGCCTGATGGGCTCTCATGCAGGGCTCTCTATGGGGATATTTGAGAACTGATCAGATTTCACAAAAAAGTTGAAGCTGTTTTTCTTGACAAATGTCTCTTGGGACACTCACAAATCAACACCCTCATTTCAGTGACTTTGGGGGGTTTAGAAGCATGTCTACCAACCTGTTCTTACTGTTTGTCTTGTTTGGCTAGATAGGTAGAGTTCTGAATATTTGCTTTTATCTGCTTCTGTGTAGTTGGATTGTTAAAAAGCAAATTCCTAGAGTTGACTTGGTGCTCCTTTAAATGGTCTTTCTGTAGGTCTCTCTGCCTTTTATGCCTGTCCCAGTTCCTTCAAACACAGGATGCTGCTATTGCAATTAAATGTTAGCCAGATGGTTAAACATCTGTTCTAGGTTTTAATCTGAGCTGTTGTGCTCTTTGAAAAATAGCAAGAGAATGAGACTGGAGGGTGTGGCTTGGTAGCAGAGCACTCACCCAACATGCACAAGGCCCTGGGTTTGATCTCCCACCAAGGCAATAGTATGATTCCACTTACTACTTTTTAATAACCAATCAAAGCTGGATGTGGTGGTACACACTTGTAATCGCAGTATTTGAGAGGCTGAGACAGGAGGATCACAGGTTCACAGCCAGCCTCAGCAACTTAGACTCTTTCAAAATAAAAAAAAAATTAAATCAGACTTGCCCTCCCTTGGGTTCAATCCCCAGTACCACAAAAAAAAAAAAAAAAAAAAAAAAAAAAAATCAAGAAATAACATGGCTTTTTTATTTATCCTTTGAGAGGAGAGGAACATCTTTTTTTAAAATTTGTGAATATTGTAATTGGTTGACCTTAACGTAATTATATGCTTATGGTATCTTTTTAAAGAAAAAGTCAAATCCACTACCAGTATCTTCGATGATGAGGAGGGAGACCTGTTTAAAGGAAAAGAAGCTTTTCCAGAAGCTACTGTGACTCAGACAGATGGAAACAGAGCACGGACAGAAAACACGGTGAGCAGTACGGAAGAATAAAGGAAGGAATGTTGATCTGGGGCATCTTATTGATTAATCTAGAGCCCAGAAGGAAATACTGTTATGTTTATATTGAAGAACTTCAGGCATAAAGTTGAAAGAATACCCAAACAACCACCACCCTGATTCAGCAGTTGTTAGGATTTTGCCAAATATTTTATGTATATGAACCTTTCTACACAATAGATTTTTTCTATTTGAAATTAAGTTGTGATCATCATGACATTTTACCTCTAATATTTCATTAGGCATCTCTTGAAAAAACTGCTGTGTTAACAAATGCCATCAACAGCTATGAGATTAACAGTAATCCTATAACAGAATCTAATATCCAGTTCACATTCTACTTTCCCCAATTTGCCCCAAATGTCTTTATACAATTGCACCCAAAAAAATGTATTACCATAAAATTATCTCATATATGGTCCATAATTCTTTATTTTGCCTCCAAAATATCCTTTGTAGCAGCTTTGTTTTATTGTTTTTAAAAAACCCAGGATCCAAAGCCGGGCGTGGTGGCACACGCTTGTAATCCCAGCATTTGGGAGGCTGAGACCGGAGGATCCGGGTTTGCGGCCAGCCTCAGCTACCTAGTGAGGCACTCCGCAACTTAGTGAGACCCTGTTTCAAAATAAAGAATAAAAAATAGGGCTGGGGGTATAGCTCGAAGGTAGAACGCCCCTGAGTTCAATCCCTAGTATCACAAAAAAAAAAAAAAATGGAACTTTTGGTGTTGAAGAGGTTTCTACCTTCCCCATCCCCTTTTTTAGTTATGGGAATATGGGAATATGGATTCTTTAATCAGTGTATTATAATCCACTTTTTTTTTTTTTTTTTTTTGAGGTAGAGCTTGCCTTGTGTGTGGCCAGTAGTTGTCCCCATCAGTCTCTAAGCTCTTCTGGCTGCAGTCCTTGCAGTGCCTGCCTTCCTGTCCTGTACAGCTCGCACCCCTGTTTCCAAAGCACATTTCACTGTATCATGTCCTTGCTGTGAAACCCTCACTTTCCTGCCTGCCACCAGAATGCCAGCATTGAGAACCCATATGCTCTAGGGTAGTCTGCCTTTCCACACTCCTCCAGTTGCACATGTCCCTTTGTGCCCTGCATGACACAGGCAGTCTGTCCTGCTCTCCGGCACACCAGACATGTCCTCTGCTTTACCTTGCTCTTCTCTTCCCATTCCTGCCTGGAATACCCTTGCTTATGCCAGTTCAGTGCCATCCTTATCCCTCCTAAGAGATTTACTATCTCATAAAACTGGTTCTTTTTTTCTAACATGTACAGTTTTTAATTATTTCTCATGATACTTCTCCCTTTGTATTAATTCCTTGTGTGAACTTTTTACACACCCAAGATACCCAGCCTCTTCATTCCCCTATTACCTGGCGTGGTGCCATCTTATAGCAGAAACTCAGTACATTTTCTGAAAGAATGATTGAGTAAACTCATTTTCAGGCATCTTATTTGCTAATCCTCCATCTTCTTTTTTTTTTTCAACAAAGCTTACCCTGCCTTCCAGCAAAAGTCTCACAAAGACTCAGAAAGGTTTATTTTCAGATGAAGAGGATTCTGAGGTATGGAATTCTTTTCCTTGGTCTGGATACATCTATGGATATGACATTAGAAATTATTTCTGAGCAGGTTGGGGTGGCACATGTTTGTAATCCCAGTACTTGGGAGGCTAAAACAGGAGGATTACAGGCTCAAAGCCAGCCCCAGCAACTTAGGCTCTAAACAACTTAGTGAGACCCTGTTTCAAAATAAAAAGTAGGGTTGAGATATAGCTCAGAGATAGAATCCTCCTGGGTTCAATTCCCAGTACCACAAAAAATAAAAATAAATTATTTCTGAATCCATCTTTTCTCAGTAGAGGCACCAAGACTTTTTTGTTGTTGTTGTACTGGAGATGGAACTCAGGGGCATTCTACCTCTGAGCTACACCCCCAGCCCTATTTGTTATTCTTTATTTTGAAACAGGGTTTTACTAAGTTGCCGAGGGCCTCACTAAGCAGCTGAGGCTGGCTGCGAACCCTGCAATCTCAGCCTCCCAAGTACTGGGATTACAAGTGTGCACCACCATGCCCGGCTACACCTAGACTTTTCATTAAGTAGTTCAGTTCTTTCCTCGAAAATAGCCTTTTAAAGCTGGGTGCAGTGGCACGTGCTTTAAGCCCAGTACTTGGGAGGCTGAAACAGGAGGATCATAAGCTCAAGGCTATCATGGTAATTTAGCAAGAGCCTACTTCAAAACGTAAAATAAAGTAAGGCTAGAAGTGTAGCTTAGATGTAAAATGCCCCTGGGTTCAATCTCCATACCAAAAAAAACCCAACAAGCCGGGCGTGGTGGCGCACGCTTGTAATCCCAGCATTCGGGAGGCTGAGTCCGGAGGATCTGGGTTCGGGGCCAGCTTCAGCTACTTAGTGAGGCACTCCGCAACCTAGTGAGACCCGGTTTCAAAATAAAGAATAAAAAATAGGGCTGGGAGTATAGCTTGGAGGTAGAATGCCCCTGAGTTCAATCCCCAGTACCGCAAAAAAAAAAAAAAAAAAAAAAAAAACCCAACAAAATACCTGATATTTATAAAGCAATATGTATACAGTACCTTTGGCTTTGAATCCATTCCATCCCCTAGGAGGGAAATACTCTCTCTTTAGGATGCTCAAATTTTAGGATACTTACTGGTCCATGAGGTACTTGTGCCACTTCCTGGGGTTTTTTTTGTTGTTGTTGTGGTGGTGGTGGTGGTGATGGTGGTGGTACTGGGGATAATTAAACCCAGGGGAATTCTACCTCCAAGCCCTTTTTATTTATTTGTTTATTTATTTTTGTTTTGAAATAGGGTCTCACTAAGTTGCTGAGGCTGGCATTGAGCCTGTGATCCTCCTGTTTTTAGCCTCCCAAGTACTGGAATTACAGATATGCAACACCACGCCTGGCTGCTTCCTGTTTTTGACAGTCTCACTAAGTAAATAGTGAGCTTGGTGCCATGGTGACATGCATTTGGCCTTGTCATGGCCGGTCCCAGATTGCAGGTGGCCTGGGTCCCTCTAGGCTTTTGGAAACTCCACTGCCTTTGCTGATGCCCTCATGCCTATTCCTTTCAGAACGGGTGTTAGGCCAGCTCTTTAAGGAATGGTAGACTTCTACAAGAATGTAAGGGGAGTTGTAAAACTCCATCACAGAAAAAATATGTGGATGTGGCAGAAATTCCTGTGTAATTTCAAGAAATTGTGGACTCCAGGTTGATTTCTCTTGATTAGATTTTGCATTCGAATCTTTGATGAAGTTCTATGTCTTTGAAGGTGAACTGATTACACTTGGTGTTTACAACACCTTTGTGGCTTGTGCTTCATTTAAGGCTCCTGTACAGGGACAGGAATTAGCCATAGTTCAGAGCCAGACTCTTGCCATGAAGGCACTGCAAGACAGGGCCCCCACATTGAGTTACCTGCTCTGGGGGACACACCAACAACTTAGGCTTTTGGCCCTGACCCCTCTGAGGAATGCTCTTTGCACAGCCCAGGAGGCTTACTGCCTCGATCTTTCAGTTCTCCTTGACGTCTCTTGCTTGCCCTGCTCAGGACAAGGCTGCTAGCGACCACCACTCTGTGCTCCTTCTCCCCTCCTCTGTTCTGTTGTTCATAGCATGTGCTGCCACGTGACCATGTGTATCTGTCAGCTGGTTGTTTCTGCCCTAGTTTAAGCTCCACAACATCTTGTTTCTGCTCATATACCTGACACCCTGCTCCTAATACTTGAGTGCTTGATATTACCCAATTAAAGAGCATGGAAATACAAATGTGAGCAAGTTCAGTGATTTAGCAAGTGTTCTGGTTATTTATTGGCATGAAGCAAATCACTCCAACACTTAGTGGTTTAAACCTCCAGTAGTTGTATTGTTGCTTAGGAATCGAGCTTGACTGAGCTCAACCAGGTACTTGTCACTCAGGGTCTCTCAGTCTGATGGTGGCTGGACTGAGAACCACCCCACTCACACATCTAGTGCCTTGGTGGGAAAGACTTGAACAGCTGGGGCTTCTGGAGTTCCTCTGTCATCCCTACAAGCTCTCCCAGAATTGCAGCCTCAGGGAAGTCGGGCCTCTTGGTGCTCCAAAGGAGATTCTTAAGAGAGACCTGGGTGAAAGCTATGTCGTCTTTTGTAACCCAGTCTTGGAAGCCAACTGCATTCCTTTTGCTGTATGTGTTGCAAGACACAGTCGTAGAGGCCTACCCAGGACCATGGAGACTTGTTTCAGAACCACCACCAAAGCTTTAGTCCTGTGCCTCTCCATAGAGTGCCTGGATGGATTGGTGGTGTTTGAGATTCTTAGGCAAGAAGAAGCAAAATGAGTCCGTTTAGGAGATAAAGTTTTGGACCACAAGGAATGATTCTTCCTTTGTATCTCAAGTGTGAAGCCAAAGCTTGTCCTGGAAAGTCACTGGGAGGACATATGTGAGGTAATGGAAAGGTCTGAAATTAGCCAGGCGTGGTGGCGCATGCTTGTAATCCCAGTACTTGGGAGGCTGAGACAGGAAGACTACATGTTCGAGGCCAGCCTCAGCTACTTAGTGAGGCCCTCCACAACTTAGTGAGACCCTGTTTCAAAATAAAGAATAAAAAATGGGACTGAGGGTGTAGCTTAGAGGTAGAATGTCCCTGAGTTCAATCCCCAGTACTGTAAAAAAAAAAAAGGTCTGAAATTGTGATATAAAAATTTGGTGTTGTTCCTTGTTTTGGATTTTGTGTGTGTGTCTGTGTGTTGGTTGGTCACTGGAGATTGAACCCAGGGGACTTCTACCTCTGAGCTCTAGCCTTATTTTATTTTGAAACAGGGTCTCACTAAGTTGCTGAGGCTGACCCCAAACATGTAGTCTTCCTGTCTCAGCCTCCCAAGTACTGAAATTACAGGTGTGTACCACCACACCTGGCTTATTTTCATTTTCTTAAAAGCAGCATAGTTTTTTCTTTCACCAGTGTTTAAAAAGCGGGAGGAAGCCAGGCGTGGTGGCACATGTCTGTAATCCTAGCAACTTGGGAGGCTGAAGGAAGAGGACCAGGAGTTCAAGGCCTGCCTTGGTAACTTAGCAAGACCCAGTCTCAACATACGAAGGGCTGGCAATGTAGCTCAGTGATGGAGCACCCCTGGCTTTGATCCCTAGAACTGTCGAAAAAGAAAAGTAAGAGGTATTCGGGACTCCATGGAGCCCAAGCAAAACCCCAGTGCTGACAACTCTCTCAGTGAGCTCAGTAGGCCTGTATTTGAGAAGGAAAAACCAGTTTAATAGTGAGAAACAGTTATCTAGAGACATCTTAGAAAATATGTTCTTGTGCTTTTCAGTAGTCTGGCTCTTATGTGTTGATTTTCTCTTCCTGGGGAACAAGCCATTCTGTTTTATGTTTCTCATTCATGTTGCTCAATTCGCAGAGCTTGCCTTGCAGTCTGAGCTGACATAACAGTCTGACAATTTCTCAAAAATCTTGCATCTTTTCCTGGTTTGTTGTACCTCATAGCTATCACTCCAGAAGCATAGAAAACCTTCTTAAATAGGATTTTAATTCGTATTTATTTAAGAGAAATAATATACTTTTATAAGAGAGGAGTGTTAGTAATAAAACAGTCAGCCAGGCATGGTGACACACACACCTGTAACCCTAGTACTTAAGAGGCTAAGACAAGATGATTGCAGGTTCAAAGCCAGACTCAGCAATCTAGTGGGGCTCTTAGCTACTCGGCCAGACCCCGTTTCAAAATAAAAATAAAATAGGGCAAGGGTATAGTTCAAAGGTAGAATGCCTCTAGGTTCAATCTCCAGTACTACGATGATGATGATAATAATAATCGTAATAATAAATCCAGTAATTTTGAGATCTAGTCTCTCCATTATTGAATTTGTGTGATTCTCTCTGATACTTTAGATAAGCAAAGAAAGTTAGTTTTTTAGCACAGTAGGACATTGATTGGCAAGTGCCCTCCTGCCTGGCATCATTCAAGTGGAAGCCTCTGGGTTCTAGTTAGTCCTCCTAGAGTCCTGTGGCTTTCTTCCTTAAACATTAGACATTTGTACTGCATGCACCCAGGGCAGACTCTGAGGTCCTTGAGATTCTATTTCAACCACCTTTCCTCTCTGGCTGAAGAAACCTTGACACATGGTGGCTATCATATCCCAGTCTTTAATGTTTTATATTGACCTGATATTTTAAAAACTGATATACTCTGCTAACCAGCAACTTTAATCTTGATTCAACAGGATTTGTTTACTTCTCAAAATACAAGTAAGTCCAAAAGCACATCTCTCCTGCCTAGCAAGCTCCCCACGTCGGTCTCCCTTTTTGATGACGAAGATGAAGAGGTAATCATCCTTATTGCAGCACCAGATCATTAACTTTTAGATTAGTAGAAAAGTGTTGCTGATGTGACCTTGTAGCCAGAGGATCATAGAGTACACAAGGTGATGGGGAAGCTGTCCATCTACTTAAGACAGACTAATACCATAAGAATGTGTCTAGGAAAATTCATATCTCCAGCTCAGCTGTGCATCAAGGAAGACATTAGATTCCTGATCCAGTTCTTAAAGAAAGCTTAATAGATTTCATTTTTTAGACTCTGCCTTTAAGAAATACTTTTCAGAGGGTGGGTCTCTGTTATATCCAGTGATCTGCTCAAATATCTTGGATAAGCCAGACATGGTGGCACATGCCTGTAATTGCAGGACTTGGGAGGCGGAGATGGGAGGATCACAGGTCAACAACTTAGCCAAACCCTCAGCAAACTTAGTATGACCCTGCTTCAGAATAAAAAAAAAAAGGGCTGGGAGTGTAGCTTAATGATAGAATGACCCCTTGGTTCAATCCATAGCACCACACATACACAAAAACTATACAATAGGAAAAGGAAGACGATGACCTTGCGTTTCTTTCCCACACCGAATGGGAAGAGAAAAACATGAGGGAAACAGACCACGCCTTGATCCTCCACAGTCTTGCACAATGGCAGAGGTTCCCTAGAACAGATGTGGCTCCATCATGGCAAACCAGGGACCTTCGGGAGAAGCTTAACTTTCCTCATCCTCATGTGGCTTCAAGGTTGTCATCACTGCTGAAACACAGTTCACCTAAAAGCCTTGCACAGCACCGTGCAGAGGGAGTGTCCACGCTTGTCATTAATGTCCATGCATTGCATACCAGGTCATTATTGTCGTGATCTTTCGTGTTTTATACATTCTCACTATAGGCTTCCTTCATTGGTCTTCACAGTTTAGGACTGTCCCCCTGCTGTAGTATATTGTTCTGATTTTTTCCAGCCTAACTCAGACTCCAGCCCTCTGATGGTTTTGTTCCCATTACTTTAATAAGAGTATATCAGTGGCCAGGTACCGTGATGCAACCCTGTAATCCCAGCAACTTGGAAGGCCAAGAAAGGAGGATGGTGGGTTCAAGGCCAGCATCAGCAACTTAGCAAGATTGTTATAAAATTTAAAATAAAAAAAAGAGTATCTTAGTAGATACTTTTGAAGTTCTTGACTACGCAAAATTTACATTATTTCTTAACCTTCTCTTTTAAATTGACTGGAGACACAAGTCATTCCTTCCTAGTTTTCCAGGTGTATGTCTTTCTAAGCTGTAAGAGTGCCCCCCCCCCCCATTGTCTCCTATTATCCATTGCTCTGGCTTCTAATTCCTGGAAGAGTTGTGAGCTGCTGGTGACTGTGGGGCTGTCATACCCACAGTAGGATCAAGTGGGGCCACAGAATGGGCCTCAGTTCTTCCTCCTGCCACCTTATCCTTACATTGTCTCCCCTGCTCCCTCTCAGCATTCTACCTTCCAGTACCATAGTAATCCATTTCCCCTCATGGACAGTGAATGCAGTTAGAAAGGACCATGAAGCCAGGCATAGTGTCACAGAGCTGTAATCTCAGAATGGGAGGCTGAGACAAGATCACACTTAGAGGCCACCTGGGAAACTTATTGAGAGCCTGTCTCAAAATAGAATACAAAGCTGGGCATGGCGGTGCATGCCTATAATCCTGGTACTAGGGAGGCTGAGACAGGAGGATCACAAGTTCGCAGCCAGCCTCAACAACTTAGACCTAGTTTCAAAATTTAAAAAAAAGGGAAAAATAAAACATTTTTAAAAGGACTGGGGATGTAACTCAGAGGTAGAATGCCCCTGTGTTCATTTCCCAGTACCAAAAATAAAATAACGCAAAGTGAAAAGGTAAAAGGGCTTGGGGGCAGGAGGTAGTGTGTGGGGAGATGGCTCAGTAGTAGAGTGCCCCTGGGTTCCATTCCTACTACAAAAAAGAAAAAGACTGTGGAGTGGAGTTTACTAGTATTCTGTTGGTTTTCTCCCAGAGGTGCTACATTCTGTCCCTGATGGGAGACTTACTATTCTTGTCATGGAGAACAGCTTTACATTTTTTGTTCTATGTATATGAAGCTATCAGACCTTTCTGATATTTATTTTTCTAGGATAATCTTTTTGGAACTATGGCTGCTAAGAAACAGGCATCATCTCTACAAAGTCAGAGTCAAGAGAAAGCAAAACCCTCAGAACAATCCAAAAAGCAAGCCTCTGCCTTCCTGTTTAGCAGCGATGAGGAGGTAGGTGGAGGTTTTGCTCAAAGATTTGGCTTATATCTGATGGGGTTTAAGAGTTATAGTTAACCTAAATGCTTTTTTCCTGCCTATTTCTACTTAATGATGTTTAGTTGCAAAAAGATACCTACAAGATTGTATCTTTTCTCAAAGAAAGATAGTTTATTAAATACCAATCTTTTCAAAGTTGTTAGAATAAGTATGACCCCAAACTGTAGTACATTCTAATTCAGATGAGTTAGGCCATGTGGGGGAGGGAAGATTTCTCACCCCTCACAAGGTTTATGGCTGAGGCCCTGTTCCAACAGACAGATTAACAGGAGAAGAGCAGCTCAAGGTAAGTTGTAAGTGGATGGATATCTCTAGAAATGAAGAACCAGAGAACAGAGAAATTTGCATGTTTTTCACACTAAGTCTGAGGAAGAAGTGGGTAGTTGTGGAGAAGTGTGACTGGACAGAAGGCATGTGATCTAATGATAATAAGCTGGGGGATTTAGCTACACCTGTCTGTTCAGATTCTTCTCTAGGAGAGGCAAATGCTGTACCAATGAACCATGTCCCCAGCCCCTTCAGCTCTTTAATACATGCTTTTATATTTTAAGGACCAGTGGAATATCACTGATTCACAGATGAAGTCTGCATCTGACAGCAGGGCCAAAGGAGAACTCATGGTCTCAGGGACCATCAAGGGCCAGGAGGCAACAACTGTGAAAAAGACCAGTCTCTTTGAGGAGGAGGAGGAGGAAGATGATCTGTTTGCTATTGCCAAAGACAGGTGAGATCGTAATTGTAAGTCATTCACTCCATGTCTGTGGTAAGAAGGAAAGATTTTCACCATGCAAGATAGATAGTGCCTCCATTGCTAACTGATGCCTAGTCCTCACAGAAACCAAAGGCAAATGTTCTTGCCTTTCCCTGGCAATATTTTGTTCCTTAATACTGAGAAATATTTGTCTTCTTGGATCCTTACTTGATTTCTCCTCCCTATCTTTTTTTTTAATCTTGAAAACTTGGAAAGTGACTGACTGGGCAAAATGAGGAGGGCTTGGATTTTTCTACATAGGAGAAGGGGACAAGCTGGTGACTAGCCAGAAGCAAATTTTGCCAATTTAGAGGTTTTTTTCCTGTCTGCTTTCAACTGTGTAGGTCAACAGATGGTGGTAGGTAGGCTGCCATAGGTGTGGCCTGGAAGGAATATGGTTTTTGTTTTTTAATCACAGTTTCCCAGAGTTTGATCTTCTGCTTGTTTATACAGCCAGAAGAAGCCCCAGAGAGTATCACTCCTCTTTGAAGACGATGCTGATAGTGGAAGCTCTCTGTTCGGCTCTCCACCTGTGTCTGTTCCTCCTGCAGCAGCGGTATTCTTAATCTCTTAGACTGGGGGCGGGGCGGGGGGTGGAGGGGGGGTAACCTCAAGGTCATGCTACATGTACTTTCCTGAGTCTGCTCTGAAAATGTGACCCTGGAGGCTGAGTCTTAAGGACGAATTTGCTTGCCTACTTTAGAAAGAGCTCTTCTAGTTAGCAGTACTCTCCAGGTGGAGCACATGAGCAAAGCCTAGAGAAGAGGATTCCTCCATGTCTTTTAGCCATTTAGCCAGGAGTAGGAATAGGGCAGTTAGGAGAGACTTAACTCCCAGTAGGATGGAATCCTGTGAACATTAGACTAGGCCATTTAAGGCATGTGTTAGCCTTCTTTCACTGTGACAAAAAGACCTGAGGTAGTGAGCTTACAGGGAGGAAAGATTCATTTTGCCTTGTGGTTTCAGGTCATGGCCATTTGCCTAGTTGCTTTTGGGCCTGTGGTGGCATAGTATATCATGACAAGAGTATGAGGCAGAAGCTGCTGCTCAAGTCATGGTTGCCAGGACACAGAGAGAGAATGGAAGGGACCGGGTTCCAGTGTCCCCTCCAAGGGCACACCCAGCAGTGACCTAACTTCCTCCCACTAAGTCCCACATCTTAAAGGTTTCACCACCTTCCCAGGGAACCTAGCTGGGGACCAGTCTGTACCTGGACCTCTGGGGGACATTCCAAATCCAAACTGTGGCAAGGCACAGATGATCCATTGCTTCTCCTTTACTTCCTCTTGGACCAGCATATATTGCTAGCCAAGAAGGAAGGAAATTCTCATATGTGCTGCTGCATGCACGAGCCTTGACCACATTATGCTAAATGTACTAAGCTAGACATAGAAGAAGTACTGCAGGATTCCATTTCTGCTCATGAAATATAATCACCTATAGACAGTAGAAGATAAACCAGGTGCAGTGGTGCACACCTGGATTCCCAACTACCTGAGAGCCTGAGGCAAGAGGAGCTCCAATTCAAGACCAGCTTGGGCCACATGACAAAACCCTGTCTCAGAGTAAAAAATAAGCTGGACATGGTGTCACAAGCCTGAAATCCCAATTCTTGGGAGGCTGAGACAGGAGGATCACAGTTCGAGACTAACCTCAGCAATTTAGCAAGGCATTGCTTCAATATAAAAAGCACTGGGGGTGTAGCTCTGAGGTAGGATGCTCCTGGATTCAATCAGGTGGATGGATGGATGGATGGATGGATGGATGGGAGGGACAGGACCAAGGGTGTAGCTCAGTGACAGAGTGTGTAGCTCAGTGATAGAGTACTCCTGTGTTCAATCCACAGTACCACACAGGAAACAAAGATGATAGTGAACAAAAGATATTTTTTGATTTGAGATAAAATAAATTGAACATGACTCAGTAGCAAGCCTATCAAAAAAGCATATTTCATGATGAGGATGAAAAATTTCTGTAAGTAATTTAAAAACCTGTACCTTGGGTGGCATTTTTCTTGGCTTAAGGACCTGAGTTTCAGGAGTGGAGAATATATTTTGGCATTAAGTAGTTAACTTTCTCCTCAGTCAATTTGCAGTAACAATTGATGTAGTTTTTAGCAAGCCCGGCATGTTCCCAACAGTTTTTTCAGTAACTTCAATGTTGCCTTATATCTCTTCTGAAGTTTTTTGTGAGATTCCAGTTTTTTGTTTTAAGTTCAAATCACTTTGCATTTTAGGGGTCTCTTTCTAACAATAACTGAAGACTACTTGTTCTTCATTTCTTACGTTTTCCTTGTGGTCAGTACTGTCCTTCTTTAGTTTTCCAAATCTGCCTTCCTAACTTGATTTAGGCTTGCACCAGAGCTCACTTCCTGGTAGCATCTAGTCTAGTCAGAAGAACTTTTGACAAGTCAAGGATTTCCATAACTATAGATGAGTCACTTGAGTTCCTAATCTCTAAACTCCTCTCTCCCAAAGAAGGAAGAGAGGAGAGAAAGACCAAAGGGTTTGCACACTTGAGCACCTAGTTGGTATAAAATGTCATAGCTGAGCCAGGCATGGTGGCGCACACTTGTAATCCCAGTACTTGGGAGGCTGAGACTGGAGGATCCGGGTTTGCAGCCAGCCTCAGCTACTTAGTGAGGCCCTCTGCAACTTAGTGAGACCCTGTTTCAAAATAAAGTATAAAGAAATAGGACTGGGGGTGTAGCTTGGAGGTAGAATGCTCCTGGGTTCAATCCCTCGTACCACAAGAAAAACTGGCTGTAGAACTACAGTATATAGTGCTTTCAAATGAATGGACAGATAGATGTGTGCTAGCAGTTCATCTAAGTTAGGAAGCTAGTAAAGTAATGCCAGGTAGAGAAAGAAATAATATGTTTATTCAAAACATCGATTGATACCTGATGAAGAAACGGAAACCTTCATGAGTGATAGCTGAGCTGGACCTTGCAGCAAAGAGGAGGATTTGCTCCTGTAGAAAAGAGGAGAGCACTGTATGGAAATGTGACCGTTTGCAGTAAGATTAAGGAATAGCAAGGACTGATGAGGTGCAGATAAGAGAGACACAATGGGGTGTCCATTGATGATCATTTGAATAATGCAAATAGTACTGGTTTGGGTTCGGAGATGAGTAATCCGGCAAGACAACTCTGAATGATGTCTTACAGTTGAAATGTAAGAGGAAGGAGGCGCACATTGAGAGCCTGGTAATTGTCCAGGTGGTGGTGGCCAGGTCTTAAGGGTGGGTAAAGGTTGACAGAAACAAGAAGATGAAGCCAACAGAATGGTGGCAGAAACAGGGGCTATGGGTTGGAGTCCCGGGGGTACTGTTGGTTGTGTCTCTCTGTTGGTACCACCCTCTCCATCCTCTTCAACGTTTCACTCACACCCCAATAGGACTTATTGCCATCTTTCTATACATTGCCACACTAGTTGGGCATTTTTTTTTTAATTACTGTTGTGTCGTTACTCTTCTCTTGGTAGAAAAAAGAGACAGTCCCTGAGGTGCCACCTTTGCTGTTTAGTGACGAAGAAGAGAAGGGGGCGCAGTTTGGAGGGAAACCTGCAGATAAGAAGGTCAAGAGTGCTGAAGCATCAACAGACTTGGGGACAAACGGCATGACCGAGGCAGCAGGAAAGGTGGGTGGCCTTCTCTTGTTTCCTCATGCACTTATGTCTCTTGTGTTGTAACACACACACAGACATGCACACTCACAAACTGTTACGTCTCTCTGCCTCAGAAAAAGAATGGCTCATTTGTAGAAAGATTTGAAAACACTGAAAGGCATGAAGAAAACCTAGGGGTGTTCTACCTCTGAACTACATACCCAGCCCTATTTTTAATTTTGAAACCGAGTCTCTAGGTTGCCGAGGGCCTTCTAAGTTGCTGAGACTGGCTTCCAGCCTACAATCCTCCTGTCTCAGCCTTCCAAGTACTGGGATTACAGGTGTATGCCAGCACACCTGGCTTCCCTTTTATTTTTTATTTTGAAACAGACTCAAGTTGCTAAGGCTGGCCTCAAACCTGGGATCTTCCTGTCTCAGCTTCCTAAGTACTGAGGTTACAGGTATGTTCCACCACACTGAGCTCTTCTTTGCTTTCTCTAACTCTTATACTCTGTGTGTGCAACTGCTCGGATTTAATATCTCCCAAGACATACGTGAACAACATTCCCTTTGCTTTTACCTGTGGAAGCTCTTTGGAACTATAACCATACAAGCATTAATTTATGACCCTCCCCCTTTCCCAGTGGCTGCTGTGTACCCAGTTGCCCCCAGCCCCAGCCCATTCCACACTTGACTCTTAACTACTTTCCACACTGCCCTTTTTTCTTACTTAAGCATAAGCTTCTTGCAGATTGAGACTGGGTTTGCAAACCATTATATCTATAGCATTTAGCATATTGCCTTTTGCTGTTTTATAAATTACGTGTTTCTTCAAAGAAGCACGTTTTCCCACAGTTCAGCCATCCTGAAATTAGGATGTACCTCATAAGTGATAGCATATCTAGTTGGAAGTTGTTTTTCTTTTTTGGTGGTAAAGATAATAATAGTCATTCTTAAGATCAATGTTATTTTAACTGAATTGAATTGAATGAATAAATGTTGCATTTTAGGATTATTTTAGAGATAGTTGTAGTCATTTATACAATGTAAGCCTTTATAATGTGAACATGTGGTTTTGCTGATTAGGTTTTCCTTTGGGGCTTATGTAGTAGTTAAATACTAGGAAATACATGCTCAACTCCCAGAGATTAACATTTGTTGACTCTATAACTTAGAAGTTCTAGCTCATGAGAAACCTGTGTGCATCAGGGTTCTAATTATCTTTGGCTGTAGATTATCTAAGACTCTTTTTAAAGCAGCCAGTCAAAAACTGACTTCAGTGTTCTGTCACATGGAAGAAGATGTGATTAGTTCTGGTTTCCTGAATCACACAAATGTGGCAGTTACTGAATCAATGAGGATCTTGGGAGGCCCCAAGGCATGATTTGTATTTCCAGTTACTACTGATTTTTTTTTCTCCTTACTTCCATTTTCAGGAAGGACTTTTGACTACATCTGCCCAGGAAGCAGTCAGGCATTCTGATTTATTTTCTTCATCATCCCCGTTGGACAAAGGAAGCAAGGGTAGAACCAAAACTGTTCTTAGCTTGTTTGATGAAGAAGATGATAAAATGGAAGATCAAAACAGCATCCACACTCCACAGAAGGAACTAGGAAAGGTAAGCAGAGAGCAGTGCAGGTTCAAGTCTCTAGACAAAAAGAAAGACTTGTTTCCTGATGCTCAGTCATGTGAGTTACTTAGCCATCGGTAGAGAGTGTAGCTGATTCCCTTGAGTCATTTAGATGTTTGGGAATCCAAATCAGTGACTCTTCCCTCAAGCAGCATTGTGGGTTAGGATATTGAAATCCCTGCTACTGTAATTCATAGACCTTGTTGCTCTTAGCAGCTCTTTGTCCCTTGTCCAGTTAGGCCAGTTATAGGATGTCTGCAGTAGGAAGGGGGAACTAAGGCCAGATCTGCACACTTCAGAGCTAGCACTCAGTTGTAGAGATACATATTGTGGACCTGTTGTGCTTATCAGGTATCAGCACACTTTTTCTGTAGAGTGCCACTTAGTAGCTGTTGCAGCCTTTGCAGGTCAAATGGGTTGTCTCATAGCTGCTCTGCTCTGCTAGTCATAGTGTGAAAGCAGCTCTAGCAAATACAAAAATGAATTGTCATGATTATGTTCCAATAAATTTTATTAATAAAGATAATTGACAGTTATTCTGTGAAGCTACTATTATCCTGATATTAAAGTTAAACAGACACAAGAAAACTACAGACCAATATCTTTCGTGAATATAGATGCTAAAATCCTCAACAAAATGCTGGTAACCCAGCAAACTATGGAAAGAACCATAAGGTATGACAAGCGAGATTTCTCCCAGGAGTGCAAGGTTGATTGAACATCTGAAACTCTGTGGATGGAATGCATTTCTCTGTAAGATACAGGACAAAAATCACAGGGTCATCCCGTAGATGCCACAAAAGCATGTGATAAAATCCAAACCCTTTCATGATAAAAACACTCAACAAATTAAGATTAAGCATATTTAAAAAATTAAGGAATCTTCCTCAACTTTTTTAAAAATCTTCCTCAACTTGATAAAGGCCATTGGTGAAAACCCACAGGTGACATCCTACTTAATGGTGAAACACTGAAAGCTTTCTCCTTAAGATCATGAGTGAGACCAGGATATCCATTCTTGCCAATTCTAGTCATCATTTTCCTGGAGGTTCTAGGCAGGGCATAGAGGAAAGGCAAGGAAATGAAATAAGAGATGTCCAGATTGAAAAGGAGCCATCTCTATTTGCAGATGGCATCTATATATGAATGATAGATGTGCATATATATATTCATGTAGAAGATATATAGAAGATCCTAAGAATTCACAGTGTAGCCGGGCGTGGTGGCGCACGCTTGTAATCCCAGCATTCGGGAGGCTGAGACCGGAGGATCCCGATTCGCGGCCAGCCTCAGCTACCTAGTGAGGCACTCCGCAACTTAGTGAGACCCGGTTTCAAAATAAAGTAAAAAAAAATAGGGCTGGGGGTGTAGCTCGGAGGTAGAATGCCCCTGAGTTCAATCCCCAGTACCGCAAAAAAAAAAAAAAAAAAAAAAAAAGAATTCACAGTGTATCTATTCAAAGTAATTAAACTCAGCAAGATTGCAAAATACAAGATCAATATATGATAATCTATTATTGTTTTATGTGCTAGTAAATAGTCTGAAAATGAAATTAAATAAATTCATTTATAGTATCAACAAAAAGGATTTTTAAAAAGTTAGGAACAAATTTAACAAAAGAATTACAAGACTTATACACTAAAAACTACAATACATTTTTGAAAGAAATTAAAGACCTAAAGTAAGCCAGGCATAGTGGTGCACACCTGTAATTCTCAGTACTTACGAGGCTGAGACAGGAGAATCACAAGTTCAAGCCCAGCCTGAGCAACTTACTGAGGCCCTTACCAACTTAGTAAGACCCTGTTTCCAACTCAAAAATAAAAATAGGCCTGGTAGTGTAGCTCAGAGGTAGATGTCCCTGGATTCCATCCCCTGTACCCTCCCCTTCCTAAAAAAAAAAAAAAGACCTAAAATAAATGTAAATGCATCTCATGTTCATGGATTGGAAGCTTTAATATTATTAAGCAGCATTTCCCAGGTTGATCTACAGTTTGAAGATCAACCTATACCTTCAAAATTCCAGCTTGCTTTTTGCAGAAATGAGCATACTGATCCTAAATTTTTTATGAAAGTACAAGGGACCCAGAATAGCCAGCAATCTTGGAAAGGAAGAACAAAGCAGACTTATACTTTCTGATTCCAAAACTTACTTCACCACAACATGATACAGGTGTAAAGTTAAAGTAAATACATCAGCGAGACAGAATTGGGAATCCAGAAATAAACCCTCACTTTAACAGTCAGCCAGTTTGTTCTAAGGATGCCAAGATAATTCAATAGACAAACCATTTTTTTTCTCCAACATAGTGTTAGGACACTGATTATTCACGTACGTAAGAAAAAAGTTGGATTGTTACCTCACACCACACAAAAATAAACTCAAAATTGATCAGAGAAGTAAAACTATTATATATGAATAAATGATCATGTCCTTAGATTAAGAAAATTTGGCTACAACACAAAAAGTGCAATTGACAAGAGAATAAATAGCCAAATTAGACCTAATTAAACTGAAAAATATAACCAGCATGGTGGCACATGCCTATAATCCCTATACTTGGGAGACTGAGACAGGAGGATAGCAGATTCAAAGCCAGCCTCAACAACTTAGTGAGAACTGGTTTCCAAATAAGAAATAAAATCGTGCTGGGTGTATAGCTTGGAGGTAGAATTCCTCTGGATTCAATTCCTAGTACCAAAAAAAAAAAAAAGAAAGAAAGAAAAAAGTATTTATCCTTCAGAGGATACCATTAAAGTGAAAGAATGACCCATGAAATGAAAAAATATTTTTGAATCATATATTTATAAAAGGACTTAGACCTAGAATATATAAAAGAATTACAACTCAATAATAAGGACTAATTACCCATTTGAAAAGTAGACAAAGATGTGAATAGACATTTCTACAAAGAAGATGTACAGATGGCCAAAGCATGTAGCACTGTCCATCATTAGGGTAAAACACCTCCCCCCAGCCTAGGAATGGTAGGGGGATCCACAGAGGGGAGGACACCAGGCAGGCTGGATGCTGGGAAGCTGGGGCCTGAAAGGGGCTGCTGGAGCTCAGGGTCAAAAGCTGGGCTCAGAGCTGGCGCCTTGCCTCCACTGTCCCCAAGAAAACGTGACCTGTGGCTGCCGCGGGTCCTGGAAACAGGTTGCCCATCAGGAAGGCTACAATTAAAAGAAAGTAAAGTACCAAGTGGTGAGGTGTAAAGAAGCCAAAACGGTACAACCACTTTGGAAAACAACTTGGTGGTTCCTTGAGTTGTTAAACCCATATTTACCCTGTGACCCAGCAGTTTCACTCCTAGCTCCCACCAAAATGTGGCATAGCTCTTCCCAGCAGCACTGTTCATAAGAGTTAAAAGATGGGAGCTGCCTAGATGGCCATCCACATACTGCATTTTGTCCATACAGTGGAGCACAGGAGCCCCTCCTTATCCAAGATTTTTCTTTAGAATCTAGTTTCACTTATCCATAGTCAACTGCAGCCTTACAGTGTGAAATGAGAAATTCAGAAATTTTATGTTGTAGCTGGGCGTGGTGGCGCATGCTTGTAATCCCTGCATTTAGGAGGCTGAGATTGGAGGATCCGGGTTCGTGGCTAGCCTCAACTGCTTAGTGAGGCCCTCTGCAACTTAGTGAGACCCTGTTTCAAAATAAAGAATAAAAAATAGGGCTGGGGGTGTAGCTCGGAGAAGAATGTCCCCAGGTTCCATCCCCAGTACCGCAAAAAAAAAAAAAAGTTTTATATTGTGCCTACTCTGAATAGTGTGATGGACTATCAAGGTGTCCTGCCCTTTACCACCCTCATTAATCCCTTTGTCCAGTGTATCCATGCTGTGTAGGCTGCCTGCCTGGCAGTGGCTTCATAGCCATATTGGTTGTTTACCTGCCGCTTAGCCCTTGGCCAGCTTTTTTTCAGTGTAAACAAAGCTGCAGGGGGCGTGTTTTTAGTGTCCATCTCTGCACACATGTGACTTTCACATGATAAATCGTTAGAAGTGTAATCACAATCATATTTCTTTTGCCTAGAGCCACGATCCTGAGGCGCGCCCCAAGAGTACGGGTGTCTTCCAGGATGAAGAACTCCTTTTCAGCCACAAGCTCCAAAAGGACAATGACCCAGATGTTGACCTTTTTGCCAGCACCAAAAAAGTCAAGGTCAGTTCTCAGTGGCTCCTCACATCATGGCTTTGTTACTTTGTTAGCTTTTGTCTCAGCAGTTCACCCAATGCTGTGTCAATTGCTTTTCTTTTGGATACTGCAGCTGAGTGTTGTCTGTTTCAGTTGTCAGAGCCAAGCATTGGGAGCCTGTTTGGTGATGATGAAGATGATGATCTTTTCAGCTCTGCCAAGTCTCAGCCTGTGGTACTCGCCTTCTTTTCTCAGTACTGGGGAATGTGGGAAAGGAAACTCATGTCTAGTTATAAGATGAAGGATGAAGGAAAAATCTGTAAAAAATTGTGGTTTTTACTAGTAAATGAATGGCAGGTAATGTGCAGATAGAAGGACATACTCAGGATTGACTCAGTTCACATTGTTTCCCATTTAATGCTCCCTAACTAGCCAGGTGTGATGGCTCATGCCAGCCACCCAGTATCCCAGTACTTGGGAGGCTGAAACAGAAGGCTCTCAGGTTCTAGGCCAATGTGTGGTAACTTAGCAAGACCCTATTTCAAAATAAAAAAATAAAATAGGAAGCCAGGCATGGTGGTACATGCCTGTAATCCCAGTACTTGGGAGGCTGAGACAAGATGATCACAGGTTCAAGGACAGCCTTAGTAAGACCCTGTTTAAAAATGAAAATAGGGCTTGGGGTATAGCTTGGAGGTAAAATGCCCCTGGGT
Source organism: Graphiurus murinus (assembly GCA_004027655.1). Taxonomy (NCBI): domain Eukaryota; kingdom Metazoa; phylum Chordata; class Mammalia; order Rodentia; family Gliridae; genus Graphiurus; species Graphiurus murinus. Next base: position 5,347 of record PVLC010006167.1, on the reverse strand, counting down.
TCAATCCCCAGAACCACAAAAACACCAAACAAAATTAAATAGGGCTAGAGGTGTAGCTCAATGGTAGAATGCCCCTGGTTGGGTTCAATGCCCGTAACATAGGAAAAAAGAAAACCCTGTGTTCCCTGCCTAACACCAGAAAGTTAACTCACCCAGGCTCCCAAGGTCTGGGATTACAGGAGTGTACCACCACACGTGGCTCTATTTTCTTTTTATTATAGAGAAGATTCCTGCAAACATCCCTCTCTCAAGCACCAGTGTCCCATCCCCCCGCCCCCCACTCGTTTTCTTTTATGATGCTGGGAATTGAACCTGGGGCCTTACACACTAGGCAAGACTTGCTCTACTACTGAGCTACACCCTGAGTCCTAGAAAGTCTTTAGAATGCTGTTTTATTTTTAGCTAGTTCAACTGTTCTTTGAAATGGGACTTCTAACCTGGGCATGGTGGCACACACCTGTAATCCCAGTACTTGCGAAACTAAGACAGGAGGATTGCAGGTTTTGAGGACAGCCTCAGCAAGTAGTGAGAGACTCATCAATCTAGTGAGACCCTGTTTCAAAATAAGATTTAAAAATAGGGCTGGGGCAGCCGGGCGTGGTGGCGCACGCTTGTAATCCCAGCACTCGGGAGGCTGAGACCGGAGGATCCGGGTTCGAGGCTAGCCTCAGCTACCTAGTGAGGCACTCCGCAACTTAGTGAGACTCGGTTTCAAAATAAAGAATAAAAAATGGGGCTGGGGGTATAGCTCGGAGGTAGAATGCCCCTGAGTTCAATCCCCAGTACCGCCAAAAAAAAAAAAAAAAAAAAAAAAAAAAAGGGCTGGGGCTGTAGCTCAAAGGTAGAATGCCTCTGGGTTCAATCCCCAGTACCACACACACACCAAAAAAAAAAAAAAAAAAGGAAAAAGGAAATGGGACTTCAAAAGCCATCATGCCAGGTTCATTTTTTGCACTATTATTTTTCTTAAAAAATTTTTATATATAGTTGGGCACAGTGATACACGCCTGTAATCCTAGTACATAGGAGGCTAAGATGGGGATCATAAGTTCCAGGCTAGCTTCAGCAACATAGATCCTCAGCAATTTAGCAAGACCCTGTTTCAAATTTTTTTTAAAAAAAGGGCCTGGGAAACTGGGCGTGGTGGTGCACACTTGTAATCCCAGCATTTGGGAGGCTGAGACCGGAGGATCTGGGTTCATGGCCAGCCTCAGCTACCTAGTGAGGCCCTCTGCAACTTAGGGAGACCCTGTTTCAAAATAAAGAATAAAAAATAGGGCTGGAGGTATAGCTTGGAGGTAGAATGCCCCTGAATTCAATCCTCAGTACCGAAAAAAAAAGGGGGGGCTTGGGATATAGCTCACAGGTAGAATGTTCCTAGTTCACGCCCCACTACCAAAATTTCTGATACATGACAGACTTCAGTATTCTTTTTCTTTTGAAGGTACCAGAAAAAAAGAAGATAGTGAAAAAAGACCATTCCATTTCCTCTCTCAACCAAAAACATCCAGAGTCTACTCAAGATAGCAAAGAAAAAAGCCTGGGGAAACCAGAAGTACCACAGGTTAGAATTGGTCTCTGCAAGGACCTCCAGGTCTTTCTTACTTCCAGTATAGACCAATTCCGTTGTTCAGACCCGGAGGAGCTCAGAGTTCTCTTAGCTGAGGAGGAACTTTTGCCCGTTCTGTTCTTTTCCACACTCATCTCTCCTCTCCTCCCTCTACAATCCAGTCTCATGATTCTGTACTTAATCATTCTTTTGGAGTCTGATTCCAAATTCAGTTCCAAGATGGAGTTAAGTAGAGTGAAGCACCTTCTTCACACTGGAGCCCCCATTTCTCCCTCCTGGCCCTTAGAGTAGAATTACATTAGAGTTAATATAAGGCAGTCTGATGTCTCAGTTGCCCCTCAGAGTCACTTCTTTCAAGTGGGTACTGTTAGGTCTCCCACTTTGGGACTCTGGAGCTCCTTCAGAGAATAGGCCAGGACTGGATAGCTGGCACATGTCCTTGGAGGTCTTACAGAGTCTCTGTGTCTTAAGCTGAGGAAAGGGGGTGCTTGGATTGCAGGTTTACACTCCCTTGTCCTAGAATGCCAGTTCTTTTGTGTTGGAACAGTGCATGGGCAGGGGAGGCCCTGTGTGTGCCTTCATGCTGCTGCCACCACAACTCTTACAAAGCCTACCCATTGTGCCTCCTTCTTCTCCGTGTCTGATCTGACAGCCTTCTACCTGCATGCTGGAGGAGGGGTACAAATGAAGGACACTAGCAAAGTGTCGTGGGCCCCGGGCAGGGAATCAGAGCAAACAACAGGATGACATGATAGCTTTGCTTCATCCCCAGTTGATTTATAGGCCCAAGAGTATGACACTTGGATCCCTGTTGCCTCCAATGGATTTATAACTAAATGTAATTTCACACAGGACTCAGCAGGTCTCGCTCCATTTAAAACCAAAGAGCCCTCCACTCGGATCGGGAAAATACAAGTAATTATAATGCATCTGGAATCTCCCTTGCCTGCCTCGAAGCATCTATAACCTTTTTTGGATTTTCACTTTTTCAGCTACTGCCAAGCATTTACTCATTGTCCCCCCCCCCAACACCTCCACCCACCTGGTTGTTGCTTCTCGTGTGCTGCATCTTTCAGCGTCTTTTTCTGTGAGCCCAGCAGTGGGCCCAGGTGTATGACCCTCTGTTCTACTTCTGAGACTAGGTCAAGTGATCTTCCTACATTTCTTTTCCCCTCTTGTATTCTACATTGTATGCACTTAGTCTCATCATGTGTCACAGAAATAATAAGAGATTACTGTGTTTGAGAACAAGTACTAAGCATCATTTTTCTTCTTTAGGCAAATTTAGCCATTAACCCAGCAGCTTTGCTGCCTACAGCGGCTCCCCAGATCTCTGTAGCAAAACCTGTCTCACCAGAATTGGCTTTTCCTTCATCTGAACCTGGAAGGAGCCACAGTCGGGAAAGCATGCCTGCCCTTCTTCCTGGGAGTGGGGAGGCCGGTGTGAGTTTCGATATCCCAGCTCAAGCAGACACCTTACACAGTGCAAACAAGGTAATGAAATCTCTCTATTTATTTATTTATTTATTTATTTATTGCAGTATTGGAGATTGAAGCCAGGGGCACTATACCTCCCAGCTACATCCCTAGCCCTATTTTTTATTCTTTATTTTGAAACAGGGTCTAAGTTGCAGAAGGCCTAACTAAGTAACTGAGGCTGGCCGTGAACCTACAATCCTCCTGTCTTAGCCTCCCAAGTACTGGGATTACAAGCATGTGCCACCATGCCCAGAGGTAATGAAACCTCTTTACCCGCTTGCTTTCCTTTTACTCAAAACAACATGGATGCTGCTTTTATAACACATACAAGTCCGGCTCCAACTCCCCATCCAAAGGAGGCACCTCAACTTCCTTCGGCCCTTTCTCCTTTTCTCTACCTCCCTAATTCTGCTTCTGCTTCTCCATCACCTGCTTTCTTGTTTCATTTATATTGCACAGTGGCCACATGGAGTCCACCCACCTCAGTTATTGCCCACCACCTGTGGGTTCCTTACCACCCAGAGAATGGTATAGCTCCCAGTGGAGTGTGAAAGCCCCTCTGCAGTTGGTGCCATGCAAGCTCCCAGCTTTCCCACTGGTCACCCCACACTTGCCGCCTGGACTTCAGTCACAACAGGCCCTGGTTCCTGGACACATGTGTGTGTTGTCCTAAGTGATGGGACCCAGTAGATACATTTATTTTAAGTGTTGCCAATTCTTTGTACGTTAGCTTTGAACACTTATTTTACCATCAGATCAACCCCCCTCCCTTGTTCTTTTTTTCCAACGAAGAACCGTGTCAAAGTGAGAGGGAAGCGCAGACCACAGACACGTGCGGCTAGGCGACTGGCTGCCCAGGAGTGCAGTGACACTGAAGATCTGGGTGGCTCCACAGAGCCTGGTGCAGCAGATGGTACCATTTCACCAGAAGGCTGGCAGCCTCCACACACAGTAGCCAGTGGAGATGTGGGCTCTGAGGAGATGGTGGCTGCTACCACTGCACCTTGGGAAAGCCCTCCTGTGCCTGCAATGGACAGAACCCACTTTGCGAAGTCTCTGGGTCAGCACAGAGGTGAGGCTGACCTGTTTGAGTCCGAGGACATCTTTTCCAAGGGTCCAGGATCTCAGTCCATGGAGAGAACAAAAGCAGAGGGGAAGGCAGCAGAAATGCCAGCCCACCCACCAGGAACAAGTAAAGAGAGGAGCGCCCTGTTTCCTGCTCTCAGTGAGGCCAGCAGTGATGAGGATCTCTTTCAGTCTGTTAAACCAAGACCAGCAAAGAAAACCAGCCCCTTTCCCCTCCTAGAAGATGAGGATGATCTATTCGCAGATCAGAAAGGCAAGAAAAATAAGTCAAAGCCCAACAGTCAGCAGGATGTCATATCAAAATCACAAGATATCTTTGAGGTAATAAACTTTTTCATGTCTGGCTTTCATTAAACAAATAGCTGATTGGCCCATTTGAGCCATAGATTACAAAGCTAGTTTTGTACATTCCTAATGTCTACTTGCTTAGTAATCATAGTTAGGGTCTCCTATTAGTAACTCTGAAACTTAGAAATGTTTGCTGTAGTTTTATTTCATGTAGGGATAGTTCTTGACTGGCCATAAATGTTGATATAAGTCATGATGTTTTTATCTTATTATATTTTTGTGGTGCTAGGAATCAAACCCAGAGCCTCTCACATGCTAAGCCAGCCATCTACCACTGAGCTATACTCTCAGCCCTGGGTCTTGATTATACATATATATACACATATACATATATATATATATTTTTTTTTTTTTCTTGCTTTTTGGTGGTGCTAGGGATTGAAACCAGGAGCATTCTACCTCTGAGCTACACCCCTAGCCCTATTTCAGTTTTTTTTTTTTTTTTTTTTTTTTTTAAGTCTCACTAAGTTGTAGAGGGCCTCACAAAGTCGCTGAGGCTGTCTGTGAACCTGAGATCCTCCTGTCTCAGCCTCCCAAGTATTGGGATTACAAATGTAAGCCACCATGCCTTGCTTGATGGTTTTTTTTTTTTTTTTTTTTTTTTAAGAGAACAGTGCTGTGGTCAGCTTCCTGGCATGCCAGTGGGTGACATGTAAAGTACATCAGTACAAAGCTGGGCGTGGTGGTGCACGCTTGTAATCCCAGCATTCGGGAGGCTGAGACCGGAGGATCCAGGTTTGCAGCCAGCCTCAGCTACCTAGTGAGGCACTCCGCAACTTAGTGAGACCCGGTTTCAAAATAAAGAATAAAAGATAGGGCTGAGGGTATAGCTCGGAGGTAGAATGCCCCTGAGTTCAATCCCCA